>QZGG01002842.1:0-31401 GCA_006409495.1 Sedum album
TATTCATGAACCTGAGTTTGCACACTTGGAAACACATTGTCAGATGCTTTATCATCGTGCAAAGCAGCTAGAAGTCGCACTATCTATCTTTATACCAAGTGAAGTCTATGGTGATGATGTATGGGCTCACTTGTATAAGGATGATATTGTTGAAGTTTTACAGTTGGAAAAGATTGGAGATACGGCACTTGAATTATATATGAGGTATTACTTTCATTCATCATGCACTATTATCTGAAATTAATTGAATTTCAGTATTATTTCTAATTTAAATCGTTTCAGTTGTCTTTTCAATGAGTTTGGACGCTTCGGATTCAAATTTGGGTTTATTAGACCGTCGTCCACGACAAGCATTCGAGACATAAATATTTTTTGTGTTTTGAAATCTAGGAGTTTTCAAAACATTCAAATTATGAATGGATCGTCTTCACAATCTAGATCGAGTACATGGATAACAGTCGAGGTAATTGATTTAATTTTTAGCATATTTTTACATATACAATTGGGATAAAATATACTAACGTCATGTGTTTTTACGTTTGTAGTGTCCACGACAACCAGAGGCAACAAACTTATGTGGTTATTATTGCATAAGATACGTTCAAGATATCATTAAGTATGTCCAAGAAAATAATGGACAACTTCATGATAATTTTATTGATGTAAGTTTCATCTTTTTCGTTGTCTTTTTAAAAATATATACAATTTACATTCATATAAAATGTGCTTTGATGTGAAAATAGGTGTTTCCAAATGGACGGAAAGTTACGCGTCTTTCGTCATGAACGAAGTAAGGGACGAATTCACCTATTACATTCTTGATTGTCCCGTTCAAGATTATCAATGGAATTGATGAGGTAAGTTATATAATTATACAATATCATTGTTTTAATGAATGTTGTGACAAGTTTTCTAACTCGTGTTATTTTTTTGTATAGGTTAAACATGAGAAAGAAGCTATGGATCCTTTTATATAGATTTGTAACATTTGACTTCTAAATATGAATTTGATTGCAAGTTAGCTAATCTTTTGATATTTTGTGTATGATGAATGAAATGTAATGTTGATCTTTTGAGTTGTGATATGCCCATGTTTATTTTTGATATGTGGGCAATGTAAAGTGAATGATCATCTTTCAAACCTGTGAAGTAAACAATGATCATCTTTACAGAGTTTGGTTTTTTGAACAAAGAAAGCAAGGCTGTCAAATAAAGGAACTATACAACAGCGCTTATTTTTATAAGCTGTTAAAAGTGACATTTAACAGTGCTTTATTAACACGCGCTGTTAATATTTTTACTCAGATTGTATTTTTTATCTACTTTTTACAGCGCTTTAAATAAGAAGCATTGTTACATATGGATATATTACAGCGCTTATTATTAAAGCGTTGTTACATATAGATTCATTACAACGCTTTAATTATTAGGCGCTGTTAAAAAGTTTTTGCAGATCTAGTTTTTTATGTTTTACCCTATTTTGTTTCTTTTGTATCCTACCTCATGTCGTCTATGCCTCCGAACATAAATTAATCTCAACCCGGTAAGTCATCCTTTTCCGTCTTGTTTATAATATTAATTTAAATGTAAGTTTGGTCGAATTTACTATTTAGATGCGCTTATGAATATCCATAATTTAATCGTCTTGCTTGTCTTGCTTGTCTTGCTTGTCTTGCTTGTCTTGCTTGTCTTGCTTGTCTTGCTTGTCTTGCTTGTCTTGCTTGTCTTATTCTAGGTATTTCAATTCCGATTATTCTCAACCTTGTTAGTCACAATGGATCGAAGTTGGATGTGTTTAAATCGTTTGTCCGTTGGTTATGAAGAAGGAATAAGAGGATTCTGTCAGTTTGCTAAGGATTTTGCAGACCGGAATGACACTGAATATGTGTTTTGTCCATGCACTGATTGTTGGAATAACAAAAAAATAAAAGTCGGAGATCTTCACAAACATTTGTTGTTAAAGGGGATTGATCCAAAGTACAAAGTTTGGCATTTACACGGTGAATTGAACAGCTAACTCTCCCCCCAAATGAACAACATCGATTTAATGTGAAAATATGGATTGGGAGGATGATGATTTAATTGGAATGGTGAATAACATTGAGAAAGAGATGAACGTCGGGTCTTCTGTCATTGAAAAACTTAAATCTGATTCTGAGACGCCTTTATACGATGGTTGCACAAAATTTACCAAACTTTCAGCAGTGTTAAAGTTGTTTAATCTGAAAGCAAAGAATGGATGGAGTGATAAGAGTTTTACAGAGTTATTAACATTGGTCTCAGAAATGCTTCCTGATCCGAACACATTACCTACTCGTACTTATGACGCGAAGAGGGTAATGTGTCCTATGGGAATCGAATACAAAAATTCATGCATGTCCAAACGATTGTATTTTGTTTCGAGGTCGGTATAAAGATCTAACTGAATGTCCAGTTTGTAACTCTTCAAGATATAAACCGAACAAAGCTCCCAGTATCAGTTCAAAAGGCGCACCGTCTAAAGTGTTGTGGTATTTACCTCCAATTCCTAGATTTCAGCGCTCTTCTCAATCTCAGACGACGCTACTAATTTGCGATGGCATGCTGAAAAGCGTGTTGAGGATTATATGATGCGTCACCCGGCTGATTCAGTTCAGTGGAAGACTTTTGACGAAACATTTCCTGAATTTGGAGGCGATCCAAGAAACTTGCGTTTAGGTTTGTGCACTGATGGAGTGAATCCGTTTGGAAATCTTAGTAGTCAGCATAGTACATGGCCAGTCATATTGGTTATTTATAATCTTCCACCTTGGTTGTGCATGAAACGCAGATATATGATGCTCTCATTATTGATTTCTGGGCCTCGGCAGCCGGGGAATAACATTGATGTTTATTTACAGCCATTGATAGATGATCTAATTCTTTTGTGGGACAAGGGTGTCCCTACTTATGATGTATCTAGAGACGAGTTTTTTGATATGCGAGCGATGTTATTTTGCACAGTCAATGATTTTCCTGCATACGGTAACTTGTCCGGGTATAAGATCAAAGGATACAAAGCATGCCCAATATGTGGAGAGAATACACATTCTCAACATCTTAAAAACTGTCGCAAGATTGTATACATGGGACACAGACGTTTCCTTCCGACCAATCATTCCTACCGTCGAAAGAAAGCTTCGTTTAATGGGAAAGTTGAGTTTGAAAATGAACCGAAATCAGCTTCTGGCAAGGAAATACTTGATACTATTTGGGAAGTTCCTAATGTTTTGGGAAAACGAGGACGTAATACTGTTGATGGTTTGTGGAAAAAGCGATCTATATTTTTTGATCTCCCATACTGGTATACCCTTACTGTTAGACATTGTATTGACGTTATGCATGTGGAGAAAAATATTTGTGATAGTCTTATCGGAACCATTCTCAACATTCCTGGAAAGTCAAAGGACGGTGTGAAGGCTAGATTGGACATGCTTGAAATGAACATTCGTAAGGAGTTAGCTCCCGAACAAAGAGGACAAAGAACCTATCTACCACCTGCGTGTACGACTTTATCTAAAACTGAAAAAATTAGTTTTTGTTCCAGTTTGAAGGGTGTTAAAGTTCCTTCGGGTTTCTCGTCAAATATTTCAAGTCTGGTTTCCATGAAAGACATGCGTCTTGTTGGTTTAAAATCTCATGATTGTCATACATTGATGCAACAGCTATTGCCTATCGCAATTCGTGGGATATTGCCCGTGAGATCTGCTATTACCCGATTGTGTGTTGTTTTCAGCTCTTTGTGTTCTAAGACAGTTGACCCGCTTGACTTAGACGAACTCCAAAATCAAATTGTTGTTACTATCTGTCAGCTTGAGATGTATTTTCCTCCCTCATTTTTTGACATTATGGTTCATTTGACTATTCATTTAGTACGGGAGATAAAATTTCTTGGACCGGTCCATATGAGATGGATGTATCCTTTCGAAAGGTACATGAAGACCTTAAAAGGTTATGTGAGAAATAGACATCGACCTGAAGGTTCTATGGTTGAAGGATACATTGCCGAGGAAGCAATTGAGTTTTGCTCACATTATTTGGGCAATATTGAGTCTATTGGGATTCCAAAGCCGCGACACTTTGATCGTCTTCAGGGGAAAGGAACAATTGGATTTCAAGTTAAAGTTGTTCCTCGATCAGAGTTGCATGACGCCCATTTCTACGTGTTGCGGCAGGTTGATGAGATCGAGCCCTTTGTAGAACGTCATTTGCAATTGATAAGGTCATCTAATCAGGGAAAATCTGAAAAGTTGATCCAAAAAAAGCATTCAGAAGAGTTTGCTTCTTGGTTGAAAGACGACGTTTTAAGTTCAAATGTGCCTGATTTTGTGAAGTCTCTTGGTGTTGGGCCTAGTTGCGCCGTTCATTCTTATAGAGGGTATGATTTAAATGGTTATTCTTTTTACACAAAAGATCAGGATGAAAGAAGTTCAGTTCAGAATAGTGGCGTGACAATTGTTGCTGATACAATTCATGTGTCTAGTGCCAAAGATAAGAACCCTGTAAATGCCGGTGTGAATTATTATGGTGTTATTGAAGACATATGGGAAATAGACTACGTAGAAGTTCGGATACCTGTTTTCAAGTGCAAATGGGTGCATAGTTCGAATGTTCGTATTGATGAATTCGGCATGACATTTGTTGACTTTCGTAGAGAAGGATACAAAGACGAGCCTTTCATCATGGCTGAGCAAGCTAAACAAGTATTTTACGTCAAGGATCCCACAAATGAACATAAATATATTGTCGTTCATGGAAAACAACATATTTTCTTCGAAGATGGTATGGATACAAATGATTACTCTGAAGATAGTGCAGCGGTTTGTAGCACCATTCCAAACAATTTCGAAGACGTTGGTGAATTTCAACAGAGAAGGGATGATCACAATGAAGGCATATGGATTGAAAAACAATGTAAGAATTCTGAATATTTTTCAAAACATTAATATATTTGTGAAGTTGTGTTTAGATTTATATATCATTTACTTATTTGCTTGGTGTTTTTCACACAGGATTTTAGTGATGAGCACGCTATATAAAGGGATGATGTAATCAAACTTTTTTTATGATTTGGAATTAAGCAGGTAATTAATGTGTTGAAAATTCTTACTTTTTTATATTTTAATTATTTAAGCTGTTTTATCGTGTATATTTGTCCTTATGTTTAATTTTTTCATGCAGGTATTCGAGATAATATGGATTGTGAAGATTCAAAATTATTAGATGATGTTTTAATAGAGCTTTATTGTTATTTGAGTAATTTATCAATAATGAAAGTGTGTACTGCAGTGTTTATTTAAATTTGAAACATATATAATAAAAATACTGCTCTGTTTTTTAACTTATTAATGCGCTTTAAAAAAAGAAGCGCTTTGGTAATATTATATAACATGTTTAATTTAAGGAAGCGCGCTGTTGTAATTAGGGTTCTAAACCCTGAACCCCGAACCCTAACCCTCAATCCAAACCCTAATTATAACAGCGTTTAAAAAATAAACGTTGTAATATATATTTAAAATAATAATAAAATAATTTGTTTTACAGCGTTTAAATTAAAATAAACGCTGTGATTTATTTATTACAGCGCTTATTCCTTGTAAAAAGCGCTGTAAAAGATATTTTTATTATTTTCAAGTTTTAAAAATCAGGTAATATATTTTTAAGGTTGTTGTTAAGTTAAGAATTTAAAAACTGAATTAGTAACATTCTATTTATTAAAATATCATGAGAACATAAATAAGCATTTGAAATCATTGCCATTTGAAAATTTGTACTGTGTCTCTCTACTAAGCAATAGGTTGAACATTGTACATTTTGATCAACTATACTTTTCATTAATAAAAACACAACAGAAATGCAAATGATTTTTTTGAAGTAAATGAGTTATAAGCTTCATTTATCAAACTTTCAACTAAATTTGTTTCATAATAATCAATGAATTCTGAAGAAAAAACAAAACAAATAACAACTATTTATATAAAAATATCAGTAATGTTGTTATACAGCGCTTAATTGTTATAAGCGCTGTAAAAATTCTCAGTAATTCGATTTCCTTAAATAAAAAATAATTATTTATATTTTACAGCGTTTTTATATTTTTAAGCGCTGTTGAATATTTTAAATTACCTGATTGGTCGATACGGTTTCGCGCAGATTTTAATCCCAATCGTTGCTTAAATGAATCTAACAGTCCATATTCAATATTAAAAATTCAGAATTTTCAGTCACCCGCACAAACTTCCCGCTACAATCTTTCTATATATATCCAAATATGCAACAAAATTTACATTGAAATTTTCTGTCAAACTTACTATTGTTCATGTCGGATGTTATAATTTTCAGTCCAAATGTTCTTTGTTACGCATAAACTTCCCGTTTCAAGTAAGGATAAACACCTATTTGTTACACTTTTGTGTTTTATATTTTTTGGTAAGTTTTTTTGTTATTTGTTTGATATTAACTCTATTCTAATCTGTAATATATTTTTTGTAAATTTCTCAAATTGTATGATACATGTCGAGAACGATGAGATAAATTCAAGACGAGCAATGAGAAGACGAGCAATGAGACAAATTCACACAAAGGCCATGGTTTTGGTCCATAATTTTTATTTGCTAATGTTTGTAAAAATCGAATGTTAAAATCGATTTCAATTTCATTGTAAAATTACGATTTAAATAAAAAATAAAGAGAATATATAATCAAAACTGATTCCCTTTAAAGCGGTTATAAATATTATTAACTTTCCAAAACTGTCTTCTCAAATCTCCGTAAATATAATAAATCTTACAGCGCTTTATTAAAATTTGATTTAAAATCTTATATTTAACAGCGCTTTTATTTGAACGCTGTAAAATTAGAAAATTCATTAAAATATTGATTTAATTATTTTAAAATAAATATCTTTTACAGTGCTTAAGTACCAAAAACGCTGTAAAAATTGTAAAACAACAGCGCTTTTACAGTACAAGCGTTGTTGTATGTTTATATTTTTTTACAGCGTTTTTTCTTAAACGCTGTAATTTTAATATTCGAATTATTTTAATTTTCTAATTATTAAAAATAATTATTATTTTACAGCGCTTAAATAAAAACGCTGTGTAATATGTTAACTAAACGACATCGTTTTTGGTTTTACGCGTGGTTGTGAGTGAAAGTTTTAACAGCGCTTTTCGTGTAAGCAATGTTGTAAGTATCTTATTTTTGACAGCGTTTTAATATAAACGCTGTACAAAATACAATAAATGACAACGCTTTTCTTTATAAACGCTGTTGTTAATCTATATACATAACAGCGCTTTGTTTATTTTTAAGCGCTGTTAAAAACGTTCATAAATAACACCGCTTTGTAGAAAAAAGCATTGTAATATATCAGTGATTTACAACAGCACTCGTTTCAATAGCGCTTCAAGAAGCGCTGTTAAAGGGAAAAAAAGAGCACTGTTATAAAGATGATCTGTAGTAGTGAAGGTCTAAATGGGCAACTCAACCACTTCAGAGGTGAAAGGGAAGGGGACGGTGGTCTTGGAGTTCACCACAGGCAAGAAGTTGCAGCTGAATGATGTTATGTTCGTGTCGGACATGAAGAAGAAACTTATTTCTGGGACACTGCTGGATAGCCATGGAATCGAGATGACATTCCAGTCTCAGAAGGTAGTACTTGTCACGAATGACATGTATGATGGTAGGGGCTATGTAAAGCAAGACTGGTGGACGCTTAATGCTATTGTATCAAATCTAATGTAACTAATGTTAAATCTAAACTTATGAATAAAACTAATTCTTCTGCTTACTTGATTGATTCCTCTAATTTATAGAATGAATGATTAGGACATGTAATTAATGAGTCCATAATAAAATTAATGAATTTGGAATGTATACTCAAATGTCAAATCAACTTCGAACACAAATGTCAAATCAACTTCGAACACAAATGTCAAACATGTGTTGAAAGCTAAGTTAAAAAGGACATCTTTTCACGGAGTTGAAAGAGATACTGAACCCCTTAATTTAATACTCATTATATTTGATTATATTTTTCCGTCGTTCCAGTAGAACACCAAGAATGAAACGCTGCATCTGGAAGAGATCTATCTGAAGCTTAGATTGAGGAGAAGAGCTGAGGCTCTAACAAGAAACTGAAGGTGATACATAAGAGGGCCAATGTTGTGGAGCATGACGCAAGCTTCAAGAAGAAGAAGTCTTCAAACAAGCTAGCTCCCAAGGGTGGTACCTGCAAGAAGAAAGGGCAACCCAAGTTCCAGGGGAAATGCTTCAACTGTGGCCAAACCGGACACAAATAAAATGATTGCCCTATATAGAAGAAGAAAAAGAAAGAAGTCAACGTTGTTGAGGCTGATGAGGATGATGACTTTCTGGTGGCTGTCATCTCTGAGCTGAATCTGGTGGACTCGAATTACAAAGACAGGTAGTTGGACACTGGAGCTACCCGCCACATTTGCTCAACACAAATGTCTTCTCCACCTTGAACAAGACTGGAACTGGAAAGAAGGTCAAAATGGGCAAATCAGCCACTTCAGAGGTGAAAGGGAAGGGGACGGTGGTCTTGAAGTTCACCACAGGCAAGAAGTTGCAGCTGAATGATGTTCTGTTCGTGTCGAACGTGAAGAAGAATCTGATTTCTGGGACATTGCTGGATAGCCATGGAATCAAGATGACATTCCATTCTCAGAAGGTAGTACTTGTCACGAATGGCATGTATGAAGGTAGGGGCTATGTAAAGCAAGGCTAGTGGACGCTTAATGCTATTGTATCAAGTCTAATGTAACTAATGTTAAATCTAAAGTTATGAATAAAACTAATTCTTCTGCTTACTTGATCGAGTCCTCTAATTTATGGAATGAACGATTAGGACATGTATATAATGAGTCCATTAGAAAATTAATGAATTTGGAATGTATACTCAAAGGTCAAATCAACTTCAAACACAAATGTCAAACATGTGTTGAAAGCTAAGTTAACAAGGACAACTTCTCACAGAGTTGAAAGAGATACTGAACTCCTTGATTTAATACACAGTGATTTGTGTGACTTAAAATTCTTGCCAAGTAGAGGTGGTAATAAATATTTTGTGACTTTCATTGATGATAGTACAAAGTATTGCTACATTTATTTGCTTAAAAGCAAAGATGAAGCTGTTGAAAAATTTACTGCCTTTAAATTGGAAGTTAAAACCCAACTTGACAAGAAAATTAAAAGATTGAGAAGTGATCGGGGTGGTGAATATGTAGAACCATTTGGGGCGTTCTGCGCACAATATGGTATTATTCATGAAGTAATCCCACCATACTCACCTCAGTCTAATGGTGTTGCTGAGAAAGAACAGAACACTAAAAAAGATAATTAATGCAACGCTGTTAAGTTCAGGGTTACCCAGTCAATGTAGGGGAAGTCATCTTATCAGTAACTTATCTCTTAAATAGAATACCTCTCAAAAGAAAGGATATGTCTCCTTGTGAAATGTTTTTAGAAAGAAAACCTTCTTATAAACACTTGCGAGTGTGGGAGTACTTAGCTAAAGTCTTGGTACAGGTTCTAAGAAGATGAGAATAAGACCAAAAACCATTGATTGTATTTTCACTGGTTATGCGCATAATAGCTTAAGTCTTAGTTTTGTTACTTAGATTATTAAATAAAATATTTAATTTTTGAAGTAATGATTTACAAATTTAAGACTAATAATGAAAAATATTCATATCATAATGTTTCATTATTTGTTAGTTCATAAAATGGTGTACTATTTAAGATTAAAAATATTCATATCATAAAATGGTGCAATAATACGATATGAATATGTTATCATCATTTAATATAAAAATATTAATCATTATTCAAAAATTATGTATAGTTTTTAAAAATTAATGAATAAAAAAAATTAAATGTTTGATTATTTTATAATTAGCATTAAAAAGATTGCAACTAAAACATGTGATGTATTTTTATTTAATAAAATATGATTTCTATGTAAATAATTAATTGATTTTGGGTTTTTGTAATTTTGAGCGTTATACAAGTGGTTTTCTGTAAAATATCATAACTAATGCGCTTTTTTGACACGTGTACACCAACATTTGACGGTTTTTGTAACGGAACAGTAACGAGGTGGTGATTTGCTAGCGGCACTTTATAGAGGTGGTTTTCTGTAAATACGTATTATAAGGGTGGTTTTCTGAAATTATGCCTATTATACGGGTGGTTTTCTGGAATTTACCCTATTTTTAATCAACTTATATAATTCAAGCTACAAATTTATTAACATATTAAATTAATTAAAAAATAAGTTAGAGTTTTTCAAAATTACTATACGTATTTACACTATTTTGACCTAATCCGACCCTTAAATAAAGGGTCGACCCTGCACGGCCCGGTCGGTCCTTTCATTACCCTGCCCTAGGGCGGTCCTAGGGGTCACCCAAAATTCAACGGCCCGGCCCTGCCCGACCCTAAGGCTTTCACAGGGCATGCTAAAACCCTTCAAAGCCCACTCTGCCCTGCACTGCCCTTCATAGGGCCGGACCGATCCGACCGTGCCCATTGTCGATCCCTACACTGAATAGTTAGTAAAGAATGCATATCTTTCAAGGGAAGGTTCAAAGGATTTGCCACACCTATCCTATGCAGATGTTGGCCACAGAAACTATCACCACAATGTAGAGTCTAGATTAGATTTTAATTTTTGATTTTTTTCATGTGAGGGATTGCTGGAAATTATTTAAATTTTTAAGTGTGTGAAAAAAATGGGTTTGACTCATTTTTGAGAGCCAATTCGATGTCTTTTGTACATTGAATCGAATAGTTCAAGTCTTGATAAAATCCTTGCAAAGTGTATAATAAGATTGAATATTCGAACGTCAAATTTGATCAAGTATTTGGTGAGATATCGATTTGCAAAGTTGCATAGAAAATATGACATGTTTGAGTTAATATGTGCATGTGTGAAAAAAAAATGTGCATGTGTGACATGATAATTAACATAAGTTATGCAACTTACCTAAGTAGCAAAACTATGCAGTTTTGTGTTTGGAGAAATAAACTCGGACTTGGTCTGTGTTATCTACTTGGTTGTTACAGCCAAGTCTCTTCACATCCCCACTTCCTTGGGAAGTTAAGAAGATAATGCTAACAACATGGGGTAGTGGAGGAGTGTTTCTCTCCTGGTGGTTTGGCTTCTGATCACTATAAAAGGAGACTAGCTACCTCCTTTCTTAATCATTAGATACACAGCGATCATCCTCACTCTTCAGTCCTAGCAGTAGAAGTTTTATTGTTGATAGTTAAAGGTGTAGTCCAATTCGCTTCATCTTATCGGTGTAATCAGATCTGAAGTTCATGTTGTCTTATCCTGGGAAGCCTACTGCCTAACCACACCCTGCACGTAAGGGAGGGAATACAGCTTTACGGATATTGCCGAGCAAGATTCAACAAATTTGGTTTTGTTTCTTTTCAATTTCCTTTCTTGTTTATTTTGTTCAGTATCTTACTAATATTCAGACCATGCTTACTTACATTGTTTCTAACTCTATTGTAAGTTACTGATATATTGATCCACTGATAAAATACAACTTCTCTTAACCTTAGCTAAACTCTACCTCCACATTCAAAATTGTATTCTTCCTCACTGACATACCAACACCAGTTACAGATTCTCCAATAGTTAAATGCAATCGGATCCTTAAGTAATTGATCGTCTACCTTTACAATTTCGGTCATCTTGTATTCTTGGTTCTCCTCACATTCACTGTCACTGAATCGAAATTCCATATTTACTTACCTTTCACAACCTTCACTCATGGTTAGGATTCGTAAAATGGTTCGAAATTGGCTTTGATGAATATGCTGAAAATCCAGCATCAATTTGATGAATGAATATGCAATTGTTTGTGGATTGATATTCTACGTAACAAACATATAGACAGGGACAAATATGACATGGGTTATCTACTGGACTCAACCAATAACGAATGTTTGATCGAAAAGAGCAAGTTTTACAAGTTTGTATTCATAAAGCTAATAAAACACTATCAAGTGTTTGCTTTAAGCTAGAGTGACTAAACTCTTCTTCTCACCATCTTCCATTCCATCTAATGTGTCGTACAAAGGCCGATCCTTGGTCTCCGGCAAGTAGAATCCCAAAGCTCCGCCGACAATCCCACACCCAGCAAATATAGCAAAAGGAATGCCTCGTCCTGCTACCACAACAAACGGGGATAGTATTGCACCCATTTGTGCAGCTTGTGTGGCGCACCCAAGCGCTGCATTTCTGACTGCTGTTGGAAACAACTCTGTCGTGTAAATAAATAACAAGTTATACGTCCCAGCCATTCCAAATATGCCCAACACTCCACAAAGTAATCGAACTGACTTCAGACCTGCCTGATCAGCTCCCCAGAGAAAAGATCCGATTAAACAGAAAACTCCACTGAACCACATTGTGGATATGGCTAGTGGCTTTCGTCCGAATTTGCTGAGTAAGATTGCTGTGAGCGTGTATGCTGGTAATTCAGCTACGGCATTTAGAATAACACTCAGGTAAAGATTTGTTCCGAGATTCACTACGTTGAGGCTAAGGCCGTAGTACACCACAGAGCATAGTAAGTTGATAGCCACAGCCAGAATTAGACGAACCCTGGTCACCGGAGACTTTATTACATCAATGATCGATGTGGAAATTGCCTCTGTATCACCATCCGCGTGTTTTCTGTTGAAATGAAACATCCTAAAAGTTAATAAATGAGTAAAAACAACAGCAGGAACAGAATGTATGCATTCATATAAATATTTATGAGAAAAACGAAGAGCTCGCGAAGAAAACTCACTGTAAAATTTGATGATCCGTGAGGTCAGTTTTTTGACTTGAGACATTATTTTCCTGATCATCTTGATTGTCCACTGCCAGCCAAACATTACTTGGCAGAGATTTTCCATTGACTCTCGCAATATTCCGCATAACCTCCATGGCTTCGTTAACCTTCCCTCGCACCAAAAACCATCTTGGAGATTCCGATACAAATGGGATCACTAGAAGCACAAACAGAATTGATGGCACAGATGAGGCAATGTAGAGCTCACGCCATGAGGGGAAGTGAAAGGAAATGGCTGCACACAGTGCAATACCAGAAGAGAAAAAGTAGAATGTGGACATGCCAGCAGATCCTCGCATAGATGGGCCGACGGGTTCTGTTGCTAGAACGAAAGCACAGAGACCAATACCTCCAGTGCTGAAGCCCGTAAGGAAGCGGAGAAGAACGTAAAAGTAATAGTTTGGGGAAAAGGCTGTGAGGATTCCGAATATGGCACTGAGGATGCAAACGACGGTTAGAGAGCCTTTTCGGCCTAGAAATGAATCCGAGAGATGACCAAATGTCCCTGCACCTGTGGTTCAACAATAACAACGTCAGTACTATGACTATATTTGCGCAAGTACAACTGAAGTGCTAAGTAAATTATGTAATCAATCTGCACATTTTACGTAGGGTTGGTTATCTAGCCATCCCATCAAATGAGGTTAAAATAAAAAACAAAAACTATATCAACAAAGGATTTAATTTCAGCACTACAATGTCACTTTGCAGCGATCCAAAACTACGTAATTTGACAAAGGGTTCATCTAAAACTACGTATGATTATAATAAACAATGCCAAAGAAACGTCTTTTTGATGTTCGTTACAAATAATTGCAATGTGCCGAATCTAAATTCATTCTCAAAAGTCACCCATAAAAGCATGTCATCTTAGCGTTAAAATTATCATAATATATACTCCCTCCGTCCCATTATGAGTGTCTCATTTCCTTTTTGGATGTCCCAAAATGATCTTCCCATTTCCTAAAATATAAACTTTTTTTCCTATACATTTACACTCTCTTTCATACTTTTTATCCCACTCATTCTCTTTCTTACTTTTTATCTCACATTTTTCAATTTTCTTAAAAACCGTGAAAGTTCTCAAATGGGTCACTCAAATTGAGACGGAGGGAGTACTAGTGTCAAGTTCTAGCGAGACATAATTTTTGTGAGATGGAGACTTCGTCTCAACCGTTGATTTGATTGATCTAGCGGTTAAGATTAAAGTTAGTTTTTAATTAAATTGAACGGTTATATTTGCAAAATGCAGGGGTGGTTGAGAGTGTCGATTATTAATATCAACCGTTATATTAATAAAAATTAACAGACGAGATGATGTCCCTCCGTCTCACAAAAATTTGATGTCTTTCTTGAACCTATTCCATATATGCTATAGGAAAGAGATCAAGGAGGACATGTATTTATACGTAGGACAATAGGACGCCATCTCAGCCGTCGTTCTCAACCGCCCGTGTATTTTGCATATTCAACTACCTATTTAAAATATAAAACCAACTTAATCTCAACCGTCAGATCAATCAAAATCAACGGTTGAGATCGTGTCCTTCCGTCTTACAAAAATTACTTGTCCTTCTGGATCCTTACTAATATGCTATATAAACAAAGCAAAAGGGTGCTATTAGAAATTATTACTGACGCCCACTTTTCACTTTTCAGTTATACCTTATTCATATTTAAAATTGTAAGCTTATAGTATTAGCCATATCATACATTAATTTAAAATATAATATCTGTAAAATTATTAATCAAAAAAGCATAGGTGAACTGTACATGTGTTACCAGTCTTATTAAAATATTTTAAAATTAAAGGACAAATATACGTTTCAGAAAGCTAAAACAGACTAACGCGACAAAACTAAAATTCTAGATAAATGCATAGATTTTCTATAAAACTAAAATATTTCAAAAAAGACATTAATTTGTTTACTATTTACTATTTGAATTAAAAAACCCAAAAAATAAATTTTCAAATATTATTAAAAATTATTAGTATAGGCTGAAATAACTTCACAAGGAATTTAGGAACCTTAATTCAGAAAGTACACACTACATGATTATAAAAACACCAATTTTTCTAATCAAGCCCAAATAAAATGATAAAAAGTATAATGATAAAAAATGATAAACATCACTACAACCACGGATGATCTCTACTCTTTGCCTGAATACTAAACAAAGAGTACTTACTACTTAAATGTCTCCACACAGAAGGTTTCAGATGCTCATTTGTTCACGAGTGTCAAATTAAACACGTCTGTTAAAAAAGTTGAGATGCATTGCACCTTCTAGCTAATCTGTACTATACGATATGACTACTTTTCAATAACTCATCTATTGAGTAATATCATCTTATCTCTTAAAGATACTTTTGACTAAATTTAATTGATACACTTACACTTCCAAGAATGCTCAAAGAATAAAGCCAAATTTAGCAATACTAGTCAACAGCTAGTTGACAACCGAATATTCTATGTAGCAGCTATATTTACTGTATGTCTTTAAAATGTCTGAGAAATTCAGATACCATGTGTCTGTGGCTCCCTATGCATTTCATGTTTTTATATTGTCGTCATCTTGTTCTTATCACTTACACTCCTACTCTCAACATATGCCATTCAATTTCAGTCCATGTTTTCGCATTTCATTCACATCTCTATGCTACTTATTTGTACTAAAATTATAAATTTAAATCTAAATATATTTATTTCATTAAAAAGAGAAGAAAAAAGAGTTGAAGCAAAAAATATAATTGGAACTAAAAATAGGAAATAAGGAAGGAGAGACTAACCAATCATGCAGCCACCGAAGAACAAGGCCTGTACAAGGCCAGTCTTATATTTTTCACCGCAAATCAGTCCCCATTCCTGAGCCGTCGATTGCCCATCACCGCCAACCCACTCCCACCTCCCCATCCCCATCTCGCACTGAGATACACACGAACCACCATCCAAGCACCGCCACGCTGGCTCCCTGTCTGCGAATATCATAACCATAGTGTGAAATGCCTCCAGTGCCCAAGCCAAGCTTGTTAACACAAAGTGTCGGATCTGCCACTTCCCGAATTCACCGCAGTGTCTGGTTAACATCTCGTCTATACCCATTCTGTCTTTTACGAGAAGGGGTGTTGATCTTTCTGTTTCTTCCGAATACGACGCCATTGAAACAGGCCGCCTCTGGTTTTGCTTCTCTATGATGTTCTGTTCTGTTTTGATTTGGTCTGTTCTGCTTTTGGATATGCATTGTCTGTTCTTTGTATTTTGAATAATAATATCACTGTTTAGATCCTCTTATTTTTAAATTTAAACGAAAAGAGAAAATGATACATCATTATCTGTTTTTATATTTTACTATAAATAATTAAACCTCAGTAAGAGAAAATATAATCTAAACAGTTGATTAAAATTGATTTATAATCACATCACGGTTAATAATCAACTTCACTATTTTAAAATTCGATTACTTAAAAGAGAGAGTTTGGATCTTGATTGATTATAAATTTTTGTAATAATAGGTGGTTGATTTGCAAAATATACGGATGGTTGGGAATGACAGTTATTACTATCAACTGTTCGATGAATTGAAATCAACGATTGAGATGATGTTCTTCCTTATCAAAAAAACTTGTTTGTCCTCCTAGAATTTAATCCCTTAAAAAGAATCTCAAAGATGGTGAAGCCATTTCTGAAATTAAAGTTGATGAAAAATCAAATCTTATGTCCTTCGTCAAATTAATGATGCAGCGCTTGTGGGCACTTTGACGATAATGTTTGAAACTCAAATACTAGGGTTGAATAATAAATGAAGTAGAGTAAAACTCTGATTTTATTAAACTCAAAAACTATTTTTTTTCTATAGATAAATCAGGAAATACAAAACCAAATCCTAACAAGCTTTCTAAAAATAATTGAATATCTAAACCTTTATCTAAACAAAATATAGAAAATTAATATAATTATCTAAAACAAAACAGGACAGTAAAACTTAAAAATTAAAAATAAAATAGTAAACGAGTCTGGATGGCCCAAAAACACTATTGATCACGACCAAGCTCGTGGGTCTTGATTGATTCATCATTCTCTTCGAAACGACGTATCACAAGATCTATTCTGACTCCGACAATCTCCCGCTAACATACACCAAACCCTTTTCCCCATTTTTTGCGCGATCCCTCTTTTCTGTGTAATCTAGCGCTAGGCGCTCCGCATTAATTAATCGAATCAATGATTGAAATAATTTATTCCGTCTTACAAATACTTATCGTCCTTCTAAATACTTAACCCTGGTAAGAGGGGTTAAGTAGTTATTAATTAATTTAGAAATGAATTAGAAAAAAATACGAGACGATCATCAAACTGGTAGATGAATAGAAATCAATAGTTGAAATGATATCCTACGATTCTACAAAAATGTTCCTAACCTCCTTGAACCCTTTCTCAATAAGAATATAATAATAAAATTATTGAGATACGCTAAACTAGAGTTGGGTTCTAGAGAGACATGTAAATTTTGTGAGACATAAAGACGTAATCTTGACCGTTGATTTGATTAATTTGATGGTTGAGATTAAAGTTGGTTTTTAATTAATTGGGCGGTTGGATTTGCAAAAAACACGGGCGGTTGGTGATTGACGGTTACCAATATCAACCGTTGGATTGATAAAAATCAACGACTGAGATCATGTTCTTCCGTCCTACTAAAAGATGTATGTTTTCCTAGAACTTTACACTGCTAAAATATACTCTTAATAGTTGATTAAAATTGATTCATAATCAAATCAAATTTTGGTTTGTAATCAACTTCTCTATTTTAGCACTCGACTAATTTAGAGAGAATCTAGAAGATCGTGATGCCGGACAAAATTACCTTCTTTTAATTATTAAAAAATTATTCGAATTTTGTGTGTCTGTTAAAATTTACAAGATTTGTGTACTAGAAATTGAAAGATTCGTTTGGCATATGCTCATTTTTTACACAATTGGCATGTGCTCATTTGAATGACAAAAGAGAGTGTGACGCTGCCGTTTACTTGGCCAGTATATCTTTGCAACGTGTGAAGTGTTGATTGAATAATGACGTTTAGGAAATGAGATAACGTTTTTTTATTGGAACTTGCTTTGTAAAGTAGAAAGAGGATAGTGTCAAACAGAGCAACACAAAACTAAGGACCAATATTGAAAGTTACTCTTTCGTAGGGGTGTCCATCGGGCCGGGCCTCACCCTAAAATGCCAAGTCCGGGCCCTAAAAATCGGAAAAATTTCAGGCTTTTTGAAAAATTCAGGCCGGGCCGGGCTTCTCGAAAATTCGAAAGCCCACGGGCTTTGAAAAGCCCGTTGACTTAGGGCTTGACCGGGCCAGATCGGGCTTTTTACGGACTTTTCAAAAATAAATAAATACAATTTTAATATTTGTATCATTTTAAAATATTTTTAATAATTCATTATACCGCATAATTTTTTAAAAACAAGATTTCGAGTTGAAAGTTATTTTAAAGCCATAACTGACACACCTAAAATATTATTTACACATATCTGATATTTATATTTAAATATTTAATTATACATTAAACATATTACTTCATTTTTTATTATTTTGAAAAATAAAAAAATTTCGCATGTATTAGAATTAATATTTCAAGCTTAATTTTTATTATAGTCAAGTTAAAACTAGACTTGATTATTTAATATACATATATTATTGTATGTTGTTGTACTCAAAATCAAACAATATATATTTCAAATTATACGAATTCGACACTAATATTTATAAATCGTATAATTTTATGCACGTTTTTTTTCGGGCTTTTGTTCGGGCCAGGCTTTCGGGCCGAGCGGGCTTGAAAGGACAAGCCCGAGCCTGGCCCTAAGTCATCGGGCTCGGGCCACCATCGGGCCGGTCAGCGGGGCCGGGCTGGGCTTTTACCGGACCGGGCCACCGGGCTTTTACCGGGTTTTCGGGCCGGCGGGCCGTTTGGACACCCCTACTCTTTCAGTAGTCTTGTCTGGCACTCGGTGGCAATAATAGGGATTGCTTTTTATCATTCCAGCTCCATCTATTTACTTTGAACCGTTTGGATAGCCCATATAGTCTCAGTAAAATCAGAATTAGAATAAATGCAACAATCTTGAGTGTTGGATCGTTACGGTTAGTTTGGTTCACTTCTCGACACTTGTGAACACGTCCTTTAGTGTGAACGTGTCCTCAAGATCAAGTAGCACAGCGGAAATAATAAATAATAATAATTAAGTAAACTGTAGGTACGCGTACTCGATGATGTATAGCGGAAACCCGCACCTCAGTGCTATTAGGTGAAAACCACTACCTTCCCGGAGTCGACCGGAAAGGATTTCTCAGACAAATTCTTTATTGATTACTTTTGTTCTTACCTAGTACAATTGTCTACAACTAGTACAGCCGACAACTCCCAAAGTATGCCCGGAACTCAGTTGTAACAATCCCTACGTCTAGCAACTCAAATCAACTCAGAATTGTCCTACCGACACTGCTGATTTTCTAGCTATACGGAATCCACCACTCACCTACCCTTGAGCAAAATATAGCCTCGAACAATCACGCAATATCACACGACTTTGTTTGCTCTTTCAATTTGACCGACTTGCCTTGATGAAAGCTTTGTAGTCCTATTTATATGATCACCAAAACCCTAGCCCTTGCATCTCCTAAAATCTCTCCCTGCCATAAGAAAGATAATAGCAAGATTGTTAAATATAATAATATCTTTAAAAATCAGTTAGGGCAACTTAATCTTAAATATAATAAAATATTATATTTAAAATTCAGTTAGGGCAACCTTATCTAAATATAATATTATCAAGTATTATATTTAGAATTCGGTTAGTAAGTGACGCGTGCAATTTAGATAGGTAGATATTTCAACACGCAACTCAAAAGAATTTATAGAACTAGGGGTGACCTAGTGTCGAACCCAAGGGAACAGTGGAGTCAAGTTATATTTCAAACTCGATTACTAGCTTTTAATCCTCTACACTCGATTACTAGTTTTCAATTTAGTTCTTAAGTGTTTAATTTATTTCAAAGACAATATTATTTATTCAAAAGCAATACTTCAAAGAAAAGGTTTCGTTATCAAACTATGAAAAGGATTTGTTATCAAATATTAAAAACTATGACAAGGATGAGAATCCTCCACTAATACTTATGGTTTCACTCAAACAAGATATATAAATCCTCACTCTCGAATGTTGGATTTATATTATAGTTATGAATTTCCTTCTTGATGAAAATTTAATATAGAATGTATAGTTATATGATAATATAAATCCTCACTTCCGAATGTTGGATTTATATTATAGAATTTAGATAGAGTAGCATTAGCATACGAATCCTCACTTCCGAATGTTGGATTCGCACGTAAACATCTACTCGACTAGCTTCATTCCTCCCGGTGTTTTCACTAATCGGTCCAAATACGCTTATTAATACATTCATGCACCAAATATACTCGCTGCTCCCGCTTTGCTAATATACTCGATCTAATGGTTGTATTGATTCCAAATTATTCTAAGTTCACCTCTCGGTCCTTCCCTAGACAATGCTACTCGACCTACTCTTCTAGATGTTTTGTCAGGACACCTAATTTATAAAGATAAGGCTCGGGTATGATTCAACACACACAATAGTCATACAAGAATTGATTCATATAAATTAAATGGTCATGTTCTAGTTATTCATAAGCATTAGGAATTCATCAAATCCCCATCATAAGGAAACTACTCACTCATCTCGAGTGAGAATGCAAACATGTTCAAACGATTGTAAGTAAAACGATTGTAAATAAAACAAGAGTAGAGTTTAGAAATTCTCAGTGATTGATGATCCACGGTCGAGCTCCAATGCTGCTGCTATTCTCCTCGTTATCTCGAGTACAAAATCTGGTTTTATAATTCAAACTATCTCCTCCGAACTCTCTCGGGTATATCTTCTTCTTCACTTGGTTTACTCGACTAGACTCAATCACTTTATTAGGGTTTCAGCCCCCTTAGGTAGCTCGGGCAGCAGTAGCCAACCTTCTTTGAGTGTCTTGTGATGCTTATATAGTGAAGTTCAATCAAAGGGTCGAGTGATTGGAAAGGTCTTGCTTTAACTCCTATCATAAATGGCCGAGTAAATGGGAAGTCTTCCTTATCCACTTGTGTTAAATGATCGAGTAAGTGGAAGGTCTTCCTTATCTTCTTGTATTAAATCACTCGAGTTAATGGAGATAATCCATACGAAGGGTCTTGGTCACGTGATAACTTGCTCGAGCAGTGTATTTACTCGGTCGAGTAACTAGGATCCCTTCTCGAGAGGATATGCTCCACTTCTTAGTTACCCGACCTCATAGAGATTGAGTTGCTCTACTAGATAGCATTGGTCTCCAGCATGATAAATCTTCAGTCTATGTCCGTTGACCTTAAATGTGTTTCCTTCACGTGTCCGTCGTCAAAAACTTCAGATATCTTGAATGGTCCGGACCACTTGGAATGTAATTTTCCCGGAAATAATCTCAACCTAGTGTTGTAGAGTAGCACTTCGTCTCCTACTGTGAATCTCTTCTCAATGATTTTCCTATCGTGCCACTTCTTTGTTTTATCTTTGTAGACTTTCGCGCTTTCGTAGGCGTTTAAACGTATTTCCTCGAGTTCATGTAATTGAAGAATACGGTGTTCTCCTGCAGCTCTAGCATTGAAATTCATCTTCTTGATAGCCCACATGGCTTTATACTCGATCTCTACCGGTAAGTGGCAAGCTTTTCCGAAGATAAGTTTGTATGGAGACATACCAATGGGGGTCTTGTAGGCTGTCCTATAAGCCCATAGTGCATCATCTAGCTTCGACGCCCATTCCTTCCTTGCCCCTGAAATAGTCTTTTCTAAAATAGCTTTGATTTCTCTATTTGAAACTTCTACTTGACCACTGGTTTGGGGGTGGTAGGGTGTCGAAATCTTGTGATATACTCCATGTTTTCGAAGCATCTTCTCAAGTTGTTTCTCCTTAAAATGCGTTCCATTGTCACTAATGATAGTTCGAGGTACACCATATCTTGGGAAAATGATCTTCTTAAATAATTTCCTTACGGACTTGGCATCGTATGTGGGTGTGGCTATGGCTTCTATCCACTTAGATACATAGTCAACCGCTACTAGAATGTACTTGTTTCCGTAAGATGAAGGAAAAGGTCCCATGAAGTCAATTCCCCATACATCAAAAATTTCTACTTCGAGTATACCCTTCTGAGGCATCTGATCTCTCCTCGAGTTGTTTCCCGATCTTTGGCAAGCGTCGCACGATTGAACATACTTATGAGCATTTTTAAAAATAGTTGGCCAATAGAATCCTGACTGCATTACTCGAGCGGCTGTTTTGGATGTGGATCCATGTCCTCCCGAGAATGAAGAATGACATTCGCGTAAGATTCTATGTTGATCTTTTTCTGCTACACACGTACGATATATGCCATCGACTCCTAACTTATAAAGATAAGGTTCGTCCCAATAGTATCGAGTAGCGTCTCGGAGAAATTTCTTCGAATGCGTAAACTACCGCTAACATCTCCTTCTCGGTTGTGGTGTAGTTTTCTTGGGTTGCATCGAGTGCCTTGCTCGTGTATTGAATGACATGAAGACGTTTATCAACTCTCTGTCCGAGGCATGCTCCAATCGCTCCGTCGCTTGCATCGCACATTAGTTCGAACGGTAAATCCCAATTTGGTGCTCGAACGATCGGGGCGGTTGTGAGTAACTTCTTTAACGTCTCGAACGCTTCATGACATTTATCATCGAACACGAACTTAACATCGTTAGCGAGAAGGTTTGTGAGTGGTTTTGCTATCTTCGAGAAGTCTTTGATAAATCTTCTGTAGAATCCGGCGTGTCCGAGAAAGCTTCTAATACCTCGTACATCCTTAGGCGGTGGGAGCTTCTCGATCACCTCGATCTTGGCTTTGTCGACTTCTATTCCTCGTTTTGAAACTAGATGTCCGAGCACTATTCCTTCTTGAACCATAAATGACATTTCTCCCAGTTTAGAACTAGGTCCATCTCAATGCATCGAGCTAGAACTTTGGATAGATTCGATAAACAATCGTCAAACGAGTCCCGTAAACTGAAAAATCATCCATAAAAACTTCCATAGTCTTCTCGAGGTACTCGGAGAAAATGGACATCATACACCGTTGAAAAGTTCCCGGAGCGTTGCATAACCCGAAAGGCATTCTTCTATACGCGAACGTTCCATATGGACATGTGAACGTGGTCTTCTCTTGATCCTCGGGGTGGATAGGTATTTGGAAAAATCCACTATACCCGTCGAGGAAACAAAAGTACTCGTGCCCGGAAAGTCTCTCCAACATTTGATCCACGAATGGAATAGGGAAATGGTCTTTTTTAGTTGCTTTATTAAGTTTTCTATAATCGACACACATCCTATATCCGGTTACGGTTCTAGTGGGGATTAATTCATCATTTTCGTTTTTAACTACGGTTAATCCTCCTTTCTTTGGAACGACGTGGATTGGGCTAACCCAATCTGAATGGGGGATCGAGTATATGATTCCTGCATCTCTAAGTTTTGTTATTTCTTTCAGAACAACTTCACCTAATTTGGGATTTAGTCTCCTAAGAAACTCCCTAGATGGTTTTGCGTCATCGCATAAACGAATCCTATGCATGCATACGTCGGGACTAATTCCTTTTAAATCATCTATAGAGTGTCCTATAGCATCTTTATGTGTACGTAAAACATGCATGAGTTTCATAGTTTCATCTTGATTTAGCAAAGCACTTATAATTACCGGCGAAAATTTTTCTGAAACTAAAAATTCGTACCTTAGATTTGGTGGAAGAGGTTTCAATTCCTGACCAAATTCATTACCTTTGCTCGAGTTGCTTATGATTGAATGATTACATGTAAGTTCCTGCTCGGTCAAATTCTGCTCGACCGAAAATGACTCGGTCGAGTACTCGGTTTCATCCATGAGATTCGACATATTTTCATCTTTTTCCTTCACTTTCAAGAATGTTAGCGCGGAAATATTAACTATATCACTATTTGAAAATTAGCATCAAACAAATCACAATCCAAAGAACAAGTAGGTGCTTTCATCATTTTAGAAAGATAAAATTTTACCTTGTCCTCACCTAGGTCCAACTCGATTGAACCATCGCCACAATTTATCAATGCCTTGACTGTGTTTAAAAATGGTCTTCCCATAATAACAGGAACTTCGGCATGGAGGTTATCATCCATTTCTAACACATAAAAATCCACAGGAACATAGAATTCTCCAATTTTAACAGGCATATCTTCTAACACACCAATTGGTACTCGTTTAGACCTATCAGCTAGTCTAAGAATTAAAGTGGTGCTAGAAAGTTCTCCTATTCCTAATTTTTCATATAAGATAAATGGCATTATGGAAACTCCTGCCCCTAGATCACATAAGGCATCATCAATATCTATATCTCCTACGACGATCGGTATAGTGAATGAACCATAATCTTTTTGTTTCTTAGGCATCTTACGTTGTATTACGGCACTAGAATTAGGTCCTAAGGCAACATGGTCTACATCACATAATTCACGACGATGAGTTATAATATCTTTTAAAAATTTAGCATAGGTGACTAAGTACAAGTTCCCCCTCAGTTAATGCTTTTCCTGTCTTCCTTCCCCCTTTTGGCATCATCAAAAAGAATGTGAGTAATAAACAAAGTCAACAACACATAAGTAAAACACATCCCATTTATTCAGTTCAAAGGCGTGCCGAACGAAGTGGTACGCAAGCACAAGTAGACAGACATGTAACGATCAAAAATTAAAAGCATAAAGAGCAGAACAAGAAAACACAAAAGATTGGGATTAATGTGGTAGGGTTTTCAAAGAGGGGCTGAATCAGATCTGCTAAGTATCTAAGGGAGCACTAGAAGCGTCCTTGTCGCGAACCAGTTGGCGGACCAAACGCCAAATGTTAGCAAGCTGCGATGCCTGGTAGTCTGAGCTCTCTGTCAGCCTTTGACAGATGTCTCTCATAGTGCGTTCCATTTCTTCCACCCTCTCTGTTAGCTCAATGAACCCGTCCTTAACAGCGGCCAGGAACTTATCCATAGCAGCTTCTACAGCAACGGACGACTTTGCCTGATCACGGACCCATCCTTGGTCCGGAGCATATTTGAGACTCAGCTTACTGATGGTGGCCTCGTCGAGTGTCCTTGTGCAGCAGACTTCTTTCCCCCTTGGCACATACGTTCCCTGATAACCCAGTAGCCTCTTAACGATCGACGGATAACCTAGTCGATGCTTCTCTTGGCTTCTGATATTGCACATGTGGCTCATAACAATGCGGCCTAGGTTGACCTGTCTTTTATTCAGAATTTTCTCCAACAGTACGGCGTCCTCAATCTGGATCACGGAGTGCTTCTCGCTCCTCGGCAGGATGTTCCTTACTAAAAATGCGTGCAGGAGACGTGCATCGGGTGACATCCTGGTTGTGCCGGATTTGCGCTTTGGGGACGGGTCCCCACTGACTAGACCCATAACCGCTTCCTGATTAACTCCATCTGGCCACCTCTTGCCAGTGTATTCCCCATAACCATAGTTCTTCGATCCTATTGCCTCTGCAATGTCAAACGTTGTGAAGGATCGACGAACTCCGGCCAGCGCATAGGATCCTTCTACAAATCCTTTATCTACAACCTCAAACTTCAGGGAGCCATAGAACTCCCTCACCACGGACTCATCAACCATCTCCTCATCGAACACTTTATCCCATCATCGAACACTTTATCCCATCCCCGATACTTCAGCAGCTCCAACACCTCGATCATATTCTTTTCCTTCAGGAACGCCGGGTCGAACACAAATTCTTTCACAATTCTCCTCTCCAACATATCGGCGTTCGGCGACTCATCCTCATCTATGTCCTCAACCGGGGACGGAGACTTGGCACGGCTTCTCCTTGGTGGCACTGATTTCTTTGCTTTCTTGGGCAGAGGAGTAGCCGCCGCTGCTGCAGCAGAGGATCTTGTCCTCTTCCGTAGCCCAGGTCTCCGGGACATGGAGTCTCCCTCCGATTCCGTCGCAGCCTTCTTTTTCCCTTTTCCTTTGTTCAACTGGGCTAGCGGCACGTCGTCGGAGTTCAGTGGGACCACTTCGTTCGATTCTACTAGGGTAGCTCGTGGAGAGTCGCGAGCCGAAGCTGGGATGTTCGCCATTAGCGACCTTGTGATGCGAGCAGGAGCAGGGCATTGAGCAGTGAGTTTGAGGAGGCCATGAAGTTTCTTGCTGTGAATTCTTGATTTCAGAAAATTAGGGTTTCTAGGTGATGATTTCTTTGTGTGGCCGTGTTCTTTATATGGTACCAAGGTTGCCAAATTTGTCCTTCGCGAATATCGACCAATATTCCACAATTAATGTGTCTCGATGCCCCAAATATTCACCACAAAAATTGGAAACACAATAATTGCTCCTTGCAATTAATATTGGCGGCCGAATCGGAAGCATGACACGTCATTGGACGCGTACTGGCTGCGCATGTTGTTCCCAACATCTGATTTGATCTATCTGAGATTCCCGCCAAAAACGCTCCAATTTTCCCGCCAAAATACTTAGCAGAATTTCTGATTCTTTCAAGGGGTGGTGTGTTGCGGACGGGTACCCAAGTGGTAAAATAAAAGCAACACACACAAAAAAGCACACACACACATATATATCAGAAATTTGTAATTGTACCTCATAGGGACTACTCCAGATGGATGTTGATCAAAGGGCTCATAGGAGTAGCACAACTATGAGTTGGCTTAGGTTGGCTGTGAACTCCCTTCATCATATTAGGCTTGTAATGTGGGTACTACATATCCGAAGGGGTTCTTTGGGCTGCGAAGAAAATGCTCAATATGCCTTTAACAATTAATCGTTAGTATCTATGGTTCCAGTACTCAACATGGTACACGTCCTCAGGCACACACAATGAACAAATAAACAGAAGACATTTTACATTATGAACGACTGACCTTAGCATATTACACCACTCAATTCATAGCCAGTCATCGAGTTCAGTACGGATAGGCAATTAATTAGAGAAGGAGACCATACCTAGCTCCATCCGTAGCCTCTCGAAGGGTTCACGATTCAGCGCCTTAGTAAAAATGTCAGCAATTTGTTCTTCTGTTCTACAAAACTCCATGGTTATTATTTTCTTTTCAACAGAATCACGCAAGAAATGATATTTATCTCTACATGCTTAGTACGTGAATGTTGAACAGGGTTCTTAAATATTAATTGCACTGGTATTATCACAATAAATTGGCATTTGAGATACAGAAATACCGTAGTCGCGCAATTGTTGTTTCAACCATATGAGCTGAGTACAGCACGCAGCAGCTGCAATGTACTCGGCCTCAGCAGTGGACAGGGACACCGCATTCTGTTTCTTTGATCCCCAAGAAACAAGACTAGAACCCAGAAATTGAGCCATGCCAGAGGTAGACTTTCTATCAACTTTATTACCTGCAAAATCAGCGTCAGTATAACCAACTAAGTCAAGACTACCTCCTTTGGGATACCACAGGGAAAGATCCTCAGTTCCCTTCAAATACTTCAAGATCCTCTTAACTGCTTTCAGATGTGTCTCACGGGGGTTTGCCTGAAATCGAGCACAAAGACATACACTAAACATAATATCAGGTCTACTAGCAGTTATGTACAGAAGAGAACCGATCATCCCTCTGTAGAGAGTCTGATCTACTTCTGGTGAGGACTCGTCCTTTCCTAAGGACTCGTTCGGAGAGATGGGGGTCGCCATGGGCTTGGCCGACTCCAGTCCGAACTTCTTGATCATTTCCCTGAGGTATTTTTGCTGATGAATTCGAGTACCATTCTTTTCTTGTGAAACCTGAAGTCCTAGAAAGAACTTCAGTTCACCCATCATACTCATCTCGAATTCGCTGGACATTAGATGTAGCCGAGTGACATGAGAAACTGGGAAAGCCTCTCGTACCAGGCACAGGGTGCCTGCTTCAATCCATATAGGGCTTTGTGCAGCACGTATACATGGTCAGGTTTGGACGGGTCCTCAAAGCCTGGAGTCTGCTCAACATATACTTCTTCCTTCAGGACTCCGTTGAGGAATGCCGTCTTCACGTCCATTTGTTGTAACCTGAAATTATGGTGAGTAGAATAAGCTATTAACAGTCTGATTGGTTCTAACCTGGCTACGGGGGTAGAGGTTTCATCATAGTCGATTCCTTCTTGTTGGTTGTACCCTTTGACCACTAGCCTGGCTTTATTTCTCACCACATTTCCTTGATCGTCCAGCTTGTTACGGAACACCCACTTTGTTCCTATGATCTTCCGACCCTCCGGACGATGTACGAGCCTCCACACCTTGTTCCTCTCGAACTGATGAAGTTCCTCTTGCATAGCACTGACCCATTGTGGGTTCTTGAGCGCTTCTGATACTTTCTTTGGCTCTGCAAGGGAAACAAACGCATTAAACGCACAAAAGTGATTTACTTCATTTAATAAAGGTGAGAGTTCAGAAGCCCTGTGTTCATCGGTTGGGGACTCATCCTTTGCCCAGAACACCTCATAATCCTACAGACGAGTTGAGGGTGTTCTAGTTCGAAGACTTCTTCTGGGAATTACTTCTAGTTGAGAGTTGTTGGGAAGTTCGTCTTCTTCTGCTGCACCAGTGGGGACGGGTTCGTTGTCAGGAACACCATTCTGCTCAATCTGCTCCTCATGGTTCTCACAGCTGGTGTTCCCCCTGCGACCGTGTTTGGATCCTCTGGCTGATTCTCAGGTTCTGCCAATTCTTCATTAAGGCCCATCTCAGGATCCCATGCAGCAAGTCTGAAGTCATCCTCAAATTCCAATGGAGTGTGATCTCTGTCCCTAATCATACTGCCTCACATGACTTCCTCATCGAAGACAATGTGAATGCTTTCTTCAATCTTCCTCTGACGCAGATTGTACACTTTGTAAGCTCGACTCTGAGTGGAGTATCCCACAAATGTACCTTCATCACTCCTTGGGTCGAACTTCCCCAGATTGTCCTTCCCGTTGTTGTGGATGTATACCTTACATCCGAAAACCCTTAGATGGGACACGTTCGGTTTCCTTCCTCTCAGTAGCTCATACGGGGTCTTTTCCAGTCCTTTGCGCAGATAGACTCTGTTCAGGACATAGCATGATGCGTTCAGTGCTTCCCCCAGAAGTTTTAGGCAGACCGCTGGATATGAGTAGAGTTCTGGTCATGTCTTCAAGCGTTCTTTTTTCTTTCCACTACACCGTTCTGCTGTGGTGTACGTGGTGCTGAGAAGTTGTGGGTGATGCCTCTTTCCCTGCATAAAGTTAGGAACTGAGAATTTTCAAACTCAGTCCCATGGTCAGTTCGTATAGAGACTAAGGACGTGTCCAGTAGGTTTTCAGTAGTGGTTAGCCATGATTCAAACTCTGCAAAAACTTCATCTTTAGATTGAATAAATATAACCCAAGTATAACGAGAGTAATCATCAACAATAACCAACACAAATCTGTTACCTCCACGGCTCCTAGTGCGCATTGGACCACATATATCCATATGAACGAGTTCCAATGGTCTAGTAGTGCTTACCTTAGCTTTCGATTTGAATGATGTGCGAGTTTGCTTACCCATCGAACACGCACTGCAAACGGAGTGGAGGTTGTCATCAATCTTTGGCAGTCCTCTTACCAGATCTTTCTTAAAGAGCGTGGACAGTAGCCTCTGATTTGCATGTCCAAATCTCTTGTGCCAAAGTGCGGACGCGTCCGAGATTGTGGACAGACAGATTTGTCCCTCTGGTACAAAGTTAGGATCAACTTTGTATACCCTGCCTCTGCATATGCCTCTGAGAATCACCTGCTTAGTTTTGACGCACTTGACAACACAACCGTCAGAAGTAAAGGTTACTTTATTCTTATGATTTTGGCATAACTGAGAGACACTGACTAAATCGTATTTCAAGTTGTCTACCAAATTAACATTCTCAATATCAATATTGTCAGAAATACGTACCTTTCCAATTCCAAATATCTCACCTGCTAACTTATTGCCGAAGGACACGTTCCCTCCGACATGTTGCTGAAGTGAAGTAAACCAGTCCATGTTTCCTGTCATGTGCCCAGATGCACCGCTGTCTATGTACCAGGGACTACTCTTCACTTCTTCCTTTGGAGACGCGTCCTCAGGATGAGCCATCAGACATGTTTCCTCTTCTCCCAGATTCCTCTCCAGTATCCTCATCCGATGCTCCCCAAGCTGCGATCATTGCTCTTCTGTTCTGTTCAGGCTTCATGGCATCCTTGAGCTTTACTCTGTAGTTCTTGGCTATGTGTCCTAGCTTTCCGCATCTGAAGCAGTTGACCTTTCCAGACCTATTGTCAGTGGCACTCTTATCTGCTTTCTTGTTGTTGTTGTTATTGAACTTATTAAACTTGAAAGCACGGGTAAGCATAGCAAGATTGACGTCCTCCACTCCGGGCATCTCTTCGGATTCAGCTAGTTCCATAGCCTTCTTGATCTTCAAAGCTAGGGACTTGTCCTTTTCATACTTGTTTGGCTCTCTTCTTTCAACCTTTCGTTGATGTATTTCAGCATTACTTTGAAGACGAGCCACAAGTTCCTCTAAGGTGATAGTCTTTATGTCGTTCTGGGCTTGGAATGCAATAGAGATACTGTCCCATTTTGAGTTGAGTGCTCCGAGGAATTGATGAGTGACTTTCCAGGTTGGTATATTTTCTCCCAGAAACTGTAGCTGTCCAACATATCCTTTGAATCTAGCAAGAAAGTCTTCCAGGGACTCGTTCTTCCCTTGCACCGGTGTCTCATAGTCCTTTGAGACAGCAAGAATCATGTTCCTTTGAATATCGACATTATCTGAGTACAGGTCCTTACGAGTGATCCACATCTCCTTAGCAGTCTTGTAAGTGATGCAGATTCGGCGGTCAGCGTCGGACAGCGCTTGGAGAATGATTTTGATAGCACGGTTATTCTTCTCGAGAGCCTTCTAATCAGCATCACTATAGTCCTCTCTTCTTCTCCTCGGGAGGGTCATCATTGGTCATAATTCTGTACGGTCCTTATTTTATGACCCTCCAAACTTGTCCATCTAGTGAGCAAATGTGAGCCTCCATCTCCCTGGCCCACCAATCATATTCACCGACCTTTAGCATAGGCGGTTTCCAGAATGAATCTCCCTGAGACGTCATTGTACCTGTTCCTGCAAGTTAAACAAGAAATCTAGAGCCGGGCTCTGATACCAATTATTGGATCGTTACGGTTAGCTTGGTTCACTTTTCGACACTTGTGAACACGTCCTTTAGTGTGAACGTGTCCTCAAGATCAAGTAGCACTGCGGAAATAATAAAATAATAATTGAAGTAAACAGTAGGTATGCTTAGTGCTAACAGGTGAAAACCACTACCTTCCCGGAGTCAACCGGAAAGGATTCTCTGACAAAT
>QZGG01002843.1:0-31390 GCA_006409495.1 Sedum album
CACTTCACACGAGAGAAGTTTCTTTACCCTTCTCTTACCATTTTACTTGATTGCTTAGGGACTAAGCAAATTTTTAAGTGTGGGGTGGGTAGTAGGCATGCATTAATACTTTTAATGCTTCATTTCATCAATCATTGAATCACATTTGAGCATAGACATTTACTTAACACATCACTTTCATCCTACATTTTTGATAATAACATGATAACATGCTTGCTAAACTAAGTCATACATTTAATGAGCATGACTGATTGTGAATTGTACCTATCCAAAAATTGATCACAATGTTTCTTGATGAGTGGATACCCTAAATGGTGCATCATTTATATGAAATGACCCCTATTCTAGCTTGAATCAATTGACTTTAGTACGCTCTCTCTATGCATGTTTTATAAAAGTTGAAATTAGTGAGCATATACAAAAATTTTAAACAAAATAAAAAATGCATAGAACCTCTTGCTTGCTCTTAGGTGACCTTAGAGCGATAAAAAATGTTTGCACGATAGTCTCCTTCGCTTGCATGTCCATTGATCGCAAGTTAGACTCATTGTCAAGTTTTAAGTGTGGGGTTATGCATCATTTGTTTTCTCAAAAAGAAAAAAAATATAGAAAAGAGAGAAGAAAATCAAAGAAAAGCCACTGTAAGTGCCGGGGGTTAGGAAGGTAATTTCCCCCTTGAAAGTACTTACATGGCAACGAAAAAATAGAAAAAGCTTATATGTTAGAAATAAGAGAAAATACAATAAAATCCCCTCCTTGATCCTTGTCTTTGTGTCTTGCAAGCATATCGTGAGCATGTTTGTGAATGGAGCTTTGTGTTAAATTGCTTGAATTGTCTAAGGGAAGACCCTTGCATTTATTGCGTGAGCTAGTTGAAAATTCTTTGTGTAATTCATATCCGTTGTTGTCAAAGCTCCTCTTCTCTTACGGATTACGGCGTGTAGTCTAATGCTTGAGAATGAGCTTTAGATCATGAGCTTATGGACTTGCCCTCGCAAGCATAGGTGATTGATTTGATCAACTTTATGCGTGCTAAATCTTCTTTGTGAATTGTGCAATAGAGCGGAGCGGAATAGGATTTTGATAATGGCTATTATAAGGGTTGGATCTATGAGTGTTTGCTCTATAAGGGTTTGACATGATTCTTGATATCTTGTGGGATATGAGTAGGGAGTACATTTCCATATCTTTTTAATCCTAACTTGACTTACGGCTTGTTAGCAATCGCATTACGGTTCTTTATGCTAAAATGGATGATCGTGAAAGGGATTTGTGAGTATTCCTTTTCTGAAAACTCTCACGAAACTACAACTCGTCCTCTAGGGTAGCCTAGAGGTTTAAAGGCTTGATGCATAAGCTAAATGCATCCGTGTTGCCTACGAAAGTGAGTTAGGAGTAGTTTATTATGCATTTCATTTCTTAGTTTGTTAACTTTCACTTGGTGCTTGATTTTCACTCTCATATACATTGATTGATCTTTGAAATCTTTATGAGTTCTATCATGCATCATTTGCTCTATTCATGCTAACTTGTTCGGGACGAACAAGAATTAAGTGTGGGGTGTTTGATAAGTGTGCAAATTCGCAAGTATTTGTACGCTTCCTATGCTTAACTCTTGCTAGTTTTCGATTATTTTGTGAAGAATTTGATACTCCTTTGTGTGTTTAATGTAGATTTTATTCAAACCTTATCAAAGAGAGTACAAAGAACAAGATGGAGCAAAATGGATGAAAATACAAGTCAAGTTGCTAAGAGTTGATTCTACTCTCCCGAGCAAAGATGAAGTCCAGACGAGCAAGTTCCAAAAGGTGGCGAGCAGATCAAGTCAGCCGAGCAGAGTCTCTCACAAATATCTTGCTCGGCCGAGGGCATTTTTTTGCTAGGGAGAGGACCTCGAACTATATAAACCTTTTGACCATTTCAAGATGAGGGGCTGGACTTCGGACTCGACTCAAAAACCCTAAAATTCGATTTTTGAAGATCAAGTGTTACTTGGAGGGATTAAAGACTTTGGAGTGAAGATCAAGCATCCACATCTCCTACACAACTCTAGTTTGCAATTATTTTCATGTTTTCTTACATTTCTATTGTTGTTGCTTTCATTTTTAGTATGAGGAGTGAGTAGTGCTAGGTTTGGGGATCTCATGATCCGTTAGGCTAGGTTTTATCATGTAAACAACTCTTTTTACATATTGAATGAAGTGTTAGTTGATTTCCTTATGAAATGGATACCCTATTATTATGATGTGCTCTAAGTGTTTGATGAAATGCCTAGTCCACTATCTTATCAAATGTGACATTGTTTCATTCAATGATGATTGATGTTGTGATGTTCACTATCCATTTCATGAATTTATATGTGATCTTACATGAATGATGATGATGTATGATTATGTTGATAGGTTTTATTTTGAAAACTCCTATGTTACTGATCAAAAGACCGATGGGTTGAGATTATGGGGCATAGGAGATACATGGTTCAATAGAACGATGGTTTGAGAACCGTGTCACTTACCTAGTCCCTAACCAATGATGGAACGACGGTTGAAATTGGTTAAGGGATGAAGGATAACCTAGGAAAATTTACTAAGTTCATTCATAAGAATTCTTAACATTGTTTGCATGGAAATTTGCCTAGCCTAAGGGGGATTGAATCTCTAAATCATTTTGATTGATTGTTATCTAAACCATTTAGCTTAGTTTGATAGAACAAACAAGACCTTAAAACAAAACCCCCAAATCCTTTTACATCACTTAAGTAATGCATCCTAGTTAACTAGTTTATAGTTTCACTTGGGTTCGACTCTAGGTCACTCCCTAGATATATAAATTGTGTTTGACTTGTGATTAGGATACCCCTAAAAACTAAACGTCATATTTACGGTCAATCGAGAAAGATATTGTTATTCTCTTTGAGACCATGAAATCCTTAATTTGATGAGTCACACAAGTTTTTATGGTTTTTTGATGGCTCTTTGTTGGAACCCTTAACATTTTCAACGCGACCTTCAAAATCACGATCCCGCGATTTCCTGCGTCAATGATGAATATGCGCACTTTCCTCTAGTCATGGACGTAGATTAGAACATGTTGTTCTGTAACAACTCGAAGTGCTCAGGGGCATAAGTGGTCAAAATGTGCGTCTCAACATCCAAAGAGGTCCAACACAGCATATCAATTCCCCGACGTCCTCTACCTCAACTCCATAGTCATTGAAAATAAAGAATCGTCAAAGACAAGAACAATAGCGTCTTCATCATTACTCTCGATTATGAAGGACCGCGCATCCCAAGGGTGCCTTGCTGCAACACTATAAGCTAGGTAGCTAGTTTTGCTAGAACAGAAACATCGAAGAGCTTCACTAATGCGACCTTGGGCTACCCCAACAGGACATCGAGTTGGTTTGATCGACTAAGAAAGACGGTTAACTAATGGGTTAACTGCTAAAACCGAGTTTTGTTGATGTCTAGTATTTGCACACCTGAATAACTGCTTCTTTGCTTGGGATGCACGATGACGAGCCTTGGACACCGATCTTAGATCAAACATGTTCATCACATCATGCAACATAATGCATAAGACATTGATATATCATGAAATCAGCCGAGCATATATTTTTTTGAGGTCAATACGAGACATCAACCGATAAAAATCAGCGGTGTACTCAACCGTTGTAAGACGCTGCATGATGTGATGAACGCTGCATTATGAAAATTCTGAAAACGCTGCATAACTTCCTCTCAAAGTGTAAAGGAAGGAACACAACTATAATATGCTTCTTAAACTTCTCCCATCGATATATATTGTTCTTCCCAGCTCGAACACGAGTCTTCTTAAATTGATGCATCCATGCACGTATGCGACCCGCAATCTGATGGAAATTAACAAAATAAGATGGTCCTCCGAGACTTCCTTAAAGTCCAAAACATCTACTTTATTGCTTCCGTCAAATTCAGTATTGTCAACCTCAAAGTTGGACTCTTAACGACAACCCTATTGAAGAACTTCGAATGGTTTGGCATGAATTTTTTGTTGGTTTAGTAGGTTTGATTTGAAGGTGCTGTGGTTCTTAGCACTTATAATTTCTTGTATTGATTTCGCCTATGATAATGAACTTTGAATTTTCCCAAACATCTGTTGCGTACATTTCTTACTCTACTGTTATTCTGTGTTATAAATTTTATTTAGGATGAAAATAGTGTTAAATAATCGGATCTTGTTTTTAGTTTTGTGCATAAAGAAATGTTGCGTAAATACATCGTAAACAACTGTGCAATATATACTTACACAACATATATCACGTTACATTGACATTACATCAAGTCAAAAATCACTACAAGAAAAAGTAGTAAAATCTACAAAATAATATCAACGGATTTTATATCGTTGTTTTTATATATAATGCCAACAAATATTGGTTGTAACTATTTCCGTTGATAGTAAACTGTTATTTGCAACGAATATCTGTTGTAATAAAAGTTGTTGATTATAGTCCGCAAATAATCAACAGAAATTACGTTAGTAGTAAAAATTGTAGATATAATATTTAAATTTTTAATTCCATATACTTTAAATACTTGAAGTATCAACGAATATTGTAGGAATTATTTTCGTTGCTAATAATCTATTAAATTCAACGATTTTTTTTATAATTAACGTCGTTGATTATAATATTATTTTTATGTTTATTTTTTAATCATATTAAAATTCCCACTTTAATTATAATAGTTAGGAAACAACAATTAATTTTTTGGATGATATATTTTTCTAAAAAATCTATCCATAAACCTAGCCTTTTTTAAGCGTCGTATTATCATATTTATCTATTCATATTTATTATCTCTATTATAAATAAAGTCCAAGGACCTCTATTATAGTTTTTTTTTTGGAATAACGAAAATTCTCCATCGGTCACGGGTCGGTCTCCGGCCTTCGTACTCAGATTGCTCGAACAACATGGACATTGCTATGCAGACAGCGACAAAACTTTATGAACCTAAACCGCCAGACCCACAAAACCGACAAACAGAGGCTATATCTTTTGCCACTATGGTTGCTAGGCCTCGCGTGAAGGAAAGATTTCCTACAATACAGTTACCTAACCGGCAATATGGATTTGAGTGTCCTCATATGTCCGATGGGGTATGTCCTGGGTGCTGAGTGTCTTCATAAGTCCGATGGGGTATGGACTTTGGTGAGTTCGTTGGGATGGCGCCGATCATGGCCTGCTTCACAAACTGCATTTACGAGACTTCCTCGACGTAGAGTTGTCTTAGAAATGTCCCTTCGTTTATGTTTCATTTGCACGGCTTGTAATATCTATTTCTATGAAATATTCTCACCTTGAATAAAAAAAAACTGGCAATATGGATCTAAGGATGGTGTGCCATCTATTTCCTTTTCGGCTCCGGAATTTCAGGCCCTCTCTGATAGATTCAATTGCACGCTGATTGCAAAATTTCAAGTAGGCAGACCACCTCTGTCAGAAATAAAGAAATTCATCGTTGAGAATTGGGACCTCAAAGGCAGAGCCACCATTTCAAACATCTGGGATGACCGACATATCGTCATCATCATGGACTCGACCGAGGACGTTAAAACTGGTTTAACATTCCCCATACGGAAAGTCGGACACACTTTTTTCCGTCTGTTCAAATGGACTAATGATTATAATTTTAAAAAGGAATCCACAACGATTACAAAATGGGTTAAACTTCCCGGTCTTCCGATGGTCTTCTTTGACAAAGCGTGTATCCGCGCCATAGTCTCCTCTTTTGCAGAGTTTCTGGACATAGACAATCGTACTAAGGACTTAAGTGCCTTGTCGTATGCAAGGGCTTGTGTAGAGTTGGACGTAACGCAAACTATACCTTCCAAAGTTTGGATTCAATTACCTGGGAGTAAAGGGTTTTTTCAGACGAAGTGGGGTTGGCCTAGTGGTTAGGCACCCACTACCTGTGCCAATAGGTCTCGGGTTTGAGTCATGGGGTAGGAGTGAATTCCGATAATCCCTTTTTTTTTAAAAAAAAGGGTTTTTTCAGGATGTCGTTATTGAAGGGGGGCTCGCTTATTGTATGAAGTGTAAACTCCATGGCCACGAATTTTCTGCATGCAGGAAAGTACGTAAAGCCTCAAACTCTAAACCCACGCAAATCCCAACACATAAAGAGCAGGAACCAATCACTTCTCCCACTCCCAATCAACAAGGAGGTGAACAATGGATTACGGTTCGTAGAAAGAAAGGCAACAATGGAAAAGGTAATATACATAACAATTCAACTAGGGATATTAAGGACCAGGTTCATGAGAAGAATGACAATTTACAAATGGAAAATGAGGTTAATAACGAAAATTCTCCAAGCGGGACGTCCAATATAGTAGACAGTAATTCCGCAGACATGAACCAAAATATCACTCGGCTTTGCGTCATCACAACACAAGCAAATCAAGCTAATACTGTCCACTCTAACGGTGTTGAGGATGCAATGAAAGCTCATGGAAAACATTCTAAGAATGACCCTATGAGAGTTAACTTACATACAGAACATCCCAATTCAAAATTTTCCTACATGGAGCAAAGGGTTGTGGAGACTCTGTCAGCGACGAGTAAAGACCCGGACGTGGTCACAGGTGATGCTTCCGCCTCACCGGTGCCTAATGTTTAGCTTTTTAACTTGGAATGCTAGGGGGATTGGTAATCGAAGCACTACCGGTCACCTTCGCTAGTTATGCGTGCTTCATAAAGTTGACTTTGTCGTCATCATAGAGCCAAAAATTGATAATCGTCGATTGGAGGGGATTTGTCATCGTTTGGGGTTCTCAAACTTTGCCCATGGTGGAGATTTGAACTCTGACATTTGGATTTGTTGGAATCAAACTGTTTCTTTGCATGGATTTGCATGGACTCATCAACAGGTCACATGCAATATCACTTTTATTTCAACTAATTTACATTCTATATGTACCTTTGTGCACGCTAACAATGACAGAGACATCCGCCAAACTTTGTGGGATGAACTGATTGATTTCTCGTCGAGTCTCGCTGCCTTAGATCATTGCAGGAGACTTTAATGCGATCACAGGCGATGATGAAAAGAATGGTCGGTGTCCGTGTTGTAAGGATCGATTCAGACTTGTTATTACACAATTAACCAGATGATTAACTCAGAAAATCAAGAACCCTAAATTTGAGAACTCAAAATGAAAACTCAAACTTGGAACAACAACTTATACCGTGGTTATATGACCTTGCGGCCTTTACTCCACGTTGAGCAATCTCAGTGCTCGGAGAATCCACTAGAATAACCGGAATCCGGCCGGAATGTACAGATTACAGCTTCAAGAACCACCGAGTTGAACAACCTCAACTCTGAGCAGAACGCACAATTGATTACAACCAGAATCTAGACAAACTTGCTAGCCTTCTCAGCTTCAATCTCATTCTCGAATCTTGGAGCTCGAATGAATCACAATAGCACAGGTCACGAGCCCTAACTGAGTCGCGTTCCTTTTATACCAGCTGAATTACCAGATTTGATCCGGACCGTCCAACAGATTTTAACTACAGCCATACGATCAGAACTCCGCGCCTACTCAAAACGACGCCGCACAACTTAAAACCAAAAACTCAACTTCAGCTCTGCGTTTTGTCCAGCCCGCGTCTTCAAACGCTGTCGTTCGAATCTGTCTTCAATTCTTCAGCAGCTTCATCAACAATCCTCCACCTGAAGCTGCATCCTTGTTTCTTCAGAATCAAATCCTTCATTACTTCAATCTCATAGTGGATTCTCCAATTACTAAGATTAACGCTCATACCTGCAAACAGTTTATCTAATACCTAGCAGTTCTAAACAGTGCCTAAACTTAGACAGTGGAATCACTTTTGTCCCCATATCAGCAGGATTTTCTTCAGTGCTAACCTTAACAATTTTGATAACACCTTCTGATACTTTATTCCTAATAAAATGAAACCTAACATCAATATGTTTGGTCCTATCATGATATACTGGGTTCTTACACAAATACAAAGCAGATTGACTATCTGTATATACTATACCAGTACCAGCCATTAATCTAGTTTCTTTAAGAATACCCTATAACCAAATGTACTCCTTTACACAATCACACAGAGCTACATACTCAGCTTCAGTAGTTGATAAAGTAACAATTGACTGCAAACCTGACTTCCAAGCAATACAGTTATTACCCAAAGTAAAGTAGTAAGCAGTTGTTGACCTCCTTGAATCCTTGTCACCTGCAAAATCTGAATCTACAAAACCAGCCAAGTCAAGTGTAGATGTTTTCTTACCAAAACATAAACCAACACTCAAAGTCCCTGAAATATAATTCACTACCCATTTAACTGCTAACCAATGTTCAAAACCTGGGTTTGCCATAAACCTGCTAATTACAGACATAGCATACCCCAAATCTGGCCTAGTACTTATCATGGCATACATGATGGATCCTACTGCACTAGCATATGGATACTTTTCCATCCTCAAACATTCATTCTCTGTTCTTGGACTCTGTGTTTTACTCAAATTAAAATGTCCAGCCAAAGGTAAACTTACAACTTTCTCACTATTTTGACTAAATTTAGAAACCAGCTTTTCTAAATAAGGCCTCTGATGTATCTTAAGAAAATTTTCCTTCCTATTCCTTTCAACAATCATGCCTAAAATTTTCCTAACTGGTCCTAAGTCTTTCATATCAAACATAGAATTCAGTTTCCTTTTCAAACTATCAATTCTTTCAATAGATTTACTTATAAGCAACATATCATCCACATACAATAGAATAAACACTGGAATATTACCCTCAAAACTAAAACAGAAACAACTATCAAATTCACTCCTATGAAAACCTATACTAAGAACAAAGCCATCAAACTTCTTATACCATTGTCTAGGACTTTGCTTAAGGCCATACAGAGATTTTTTAAGCAAACATACATGATCAGGATATTTAGAACTTACAAAACCATTAGGTTGTTTCATGTAAATTGTTTCTTCTAAATCCCCATGTAAAAAGGCTGTTTTAACATCTAGTTGTTCTACTTCCCAGTCATAATATGCAACAAGAGCCAACATCAACCTAATTGTCTTAAATTTAACAACAGGAGAAAATATTTCATTAAAATCAATACCTTCCCTTTGTGTATAACCTTTTGCCACAAGTCTTGCCTTGTACCTTGGAGGTTCCATCTCAGAGTTCCCTTCCTTTAGTTTGAATATCCATCTGCAATCAACAAGCTTTTGATGTGCAGGTTTTTCTACCAAAATCCAGGTGTTATTCACCCTCAGGGATTCCATTTCCTCCTCCATAGCCTTTTTCCATTTTTTCTTATCTTTTGAGCACATGGCTTCATCATAGGTCTCTGGCTCTACCTTGCTAATTTCCCTGGATGCTAACAAGGCAACAAAAATTAGTTCAGCATATGAATTATACCTTCTATTTGGGATTACCTGCCTTCTTTCTCTATCTCTGACTAATTGATAATCAGTCAGGTGATCAGCTCTTTCTTCAAATTCCTCAACTTCCTCACCAGGTTGATCATCAAGTACCTGATCTGGTGGAGCCTCCACCTGTTCAGCACCCTCCTCTAAATTTCCTTGGTCAGTCCTATTCAGATCCCCTATGTCATAGTCCAGTACACTTGAAGATCCTCCTGAAGTATCAGGTTCTGAACTTCCAATTTTTCTACAAGGAAAGGTTGCTTCATCAAACTTAACATCTCTACTAACAATGATTTTAACCCCAGGTGTATCTCTTGCCCACAGTCTGTATCCTTTGGTGCCAAAATCCTGATGATATCCTACAAATACACATCTTATGGATCTAGGGTCCAGTTTACCTTCCTTTATGTGAGCATATGCTGCACAACCAAAAATTCTAAGATGACTCAGACTTGGTTTCTTCCCTGACCATAACTCTATAGGACTCTTAAATTCTAAAACTCTAGAAGGTAACCTATTGTGTATATGTACTGAGGTAAATAGAGCATCTCCCCAAAAAGACTTTGGGACTCCAGATGTGAAGAGCAGGCTTCTTACCCTTTCTAGCAAGGTTCTGTTCAGTCTTTCTGCTACCCCATTCTGTTGGGGAGTATTTCTTACCGTTCTATGTCTCAAAATGCCTGATTCTCTGCACAGATCATCAAACTCTTGACTACAAAACTCCATTCCATTATCTGTTCTCAAAGCCTTCACTTTAACTCCTGTCTGATTTTCCATTAAGGCTTTCCAGTCCTTAAACCTTCCCAGAGTTTCATTTTTGGTCTTCAGCAGATATACCCAGACCATTCTTGAATGGTCATCAATTATACTCAGAAAATATCTATTTCCACCAGGAGTTTCTGAGGTGGCTGGTCCCCATAGGTCAGAATGTAAATATTCTAAAATAGCACTAGACCTGTAAACACTATGAGGGAACTTTGTTCTATGCTGCTTTGCTTGAACACATGGCTCACAGAATGGTAACTGTTCCAGCTTATGATTCCCTAATTGCCCAATTTTACTCAGAGTTGACATGCTAGAACTTCCAGGATGAGCCAATCTGAGATGCCATTTCAAGGACTCTGAAGCAATAGGTAAGCTATTTGTGACATTACCTTCTCCTCTGTGGCAGTACTCACCATCCAAAATATACAAACCATTGAATTTATTACCATTCAGCAGCAACTTTCCTTTCTTTAAAACTTTCAATGATCCTCCTTCAACAACACATCTGCAACCTAAATCATCTAGTACTCCTAATGATATCAGGTTTCTTCTCAAACTAGGCACACATCTGACCTTAGTCAAGGTAACTAGGGATTTATTTCCTAGCTTCAAGGTAACAGTACCAATTCAAATCACAGAACACAAATCATTATTACCCATAAACACCTTTTCATTACAAACAGGTTGAAAATCATCAAACCAAGATTGATATGGACACATATGAAAAGAACAACCAGAATCCATTACCCACTGTTCAATTTCAGTTTTCTCAGAAATACTCAGAACTTCAGGTACACCACCTTGAAGTTCTTGAGTCATGGCAACATTAGTTTCATTCCCTTGGGAAGACTTTTCTTTGTTTTGCCATTTATAGCAGTTCTTTTTTAGATGTCCAGTCTTTCCACAATAAAAACATTTCCTAGTTTCACCTGACCCCTTACCTTCCTTTTTAGTTTCAGACTTAGCCTTTGGATCAGTGTTACTACCTTTGTTCTTATTTTTGTTATTGTTATTGTTTCCTTTACCTTTTACAAACAGATTAGACCCATTCTTTGATTTAGCATGCTTTAGTTCTAATTCCCTAGTTCTCAAAGCATTACACAACAGGTCATAAGAAGGCACATTCCCAGTATACTGAAAAGCATTTTTCACCACAGCATAATTCTCAGGCAATGAATTCAGCAATATCATGACAACAGATACATCATCAAGTTGATGAGGAGTACCAACCAACATCAATTTCAGTTTCAAAAACTCATCCAAATTATCATCTACCGATTTAGCAGAATCCATTTTAAATGAGAACAAAGAAGCCTTAATAAAAGCAAGGTTAGATGTTACCTGGTTGGAATACAACTCATCAAGCCTTGTCCAAATTTCCAGGGCAGACTTACAGGTACATATCTGCCTGACAACTGCATCACTCAGTCCAAGGATCAAAAGATTTCTGGCTTCTTTCAGAATCTTGGCCTTTCTTTTCTTATCCTCCTCAGACCAATCATCTTCAGGCTCTAATGCAGCATCCACCTCTTGGTGAGATAGCACAACCTCCATTCGAAGTTTCCATACATAGAAATCTGATTTTCCGTCGAACTGCGCAATCTCAACTCTTCCAGGAGCCATTCCTGAAATCAGATAGCACAAGCAATCACCAGTACAAGAATCACACAGATTCAATAGAAACAGTAATCAACAAGACTGATAAATCCCGCTCTGATACCACTGTTGTAAGAATCGATTCAGACTTGTTATTACACAATTAACTAGATGATTAACTCAGAAAATCAAGAACCCTAAATTTGAGAACTCAAAATGAAAACTCAAACTTGGAACAACAACTTATACCGTGGTTATATGACCTTGCGGCCTTTACTCCACGTTGAGCAATCTCAGTGCTCGGAGAATCCACTAGAATAACCGGAATCCGGCCGGAATGTACAGATTACAGCTTCAAGAACCACCGAGTTGAACAACCTCAACTCTGAGCAGAACGCACAATTGATTACAACCAGAATCTAGACAAACTTGCTAGCCTTCTCAGCTTCAATCTCGTTCTTGAATCTTGGAGCTCGAATGAATCACAATCGCACAGGTCACGAGCCCTAACTGAGTCGCGTTCCTTTTATACCAGCTGAATTACCAGATTTGATCTCGACCGTCCAACAGATTTTAACTACAGCCACACGATCAGAACTCTGCACCTACTCAAAACGACGCCGCACAACTTAAAACCAAAAACTCAACTTCAGCTCTGCGTTTTGTCCAGCCCGCGTCTTCAAACGCTGTCGTTTGTGTCTTCAATTCTTCAGCAGCTTCATCAACAGTCCGGTTGATGAAACCTTGTGTTTCGCGTTTAACTCGTTTCAGGTTCAAGCTGGACTTTTTGACGCTGGTTTTTGTGGTAATCAGTTTACCTGGTCTAATAATCAGCGAGAGCCGAATCGCATATGGGAGCGGTTAGATCGGGTGCTACTGAATGGGAACGCCCTAGCTGATCTACCTGCAATTCAAGTTACCCATTTAACGCGACTCCTCTCTGACCATTGTCCTTTACTAGTCACACCACAAAACAGACAGCAGAACACTTCCTTTTTTCACTTTCAAAAAAAGTGTGGACAGAACACCCCACGTTCTTAGATTTGGTTAATATTCAATGGCAAGGCAGGTTAAATCCGAATCCTTTCAACAATTTTGCTAAGAAGTTAAAGAAATTGAGATATGAATTAAGGAGGTGGAATTGGAATGTGTTTGGTGATCTTCGTACGAGATGTAACAACCTTAAGATTCGAATTGAACATCTCGAGGCTAGTCTGCAGCAAGTGTGGAACAGTGATACGGAAAAAACTCTAGAGCAGGTTAAACGCAACTATGAAGAGGCATATGAATTTTAGCTTGATATCCTCAGTGCAAAGGCAAAAGCAAATTGGGTTAAGTATGGAGACAGGAACTCTAAATTGTTTCATGCATGTATACGGGCACGTCGCATACAAAATCGCATGCAGCTCGACCTTGGTAGTGATCGTGTGACTACTGATAGGGATATTATCGAGCAAGAGGCGGTAGATTACTATTTGAACCTGTTTCAAGGGCATCACCCTCCTTTGCGCCAACACGATCTCTCGCAGTTCAGCAGAATGATTACTCAAGATGATAATATTTTTTTAACTAAGGTTCCGTCTGAAGAAGAGGTAAAGAAAATCATCCTGGACTTGAATGCAGACGGAGCTCTGGGCCCGGATGGTTACACCAGTATCTTCTATTCAAAATGCTAGAATATCATAAAATCGGATTTTATGGAAGTTATTGAAGCTTTTTTAAGGGGCACCAATTCCCGACATCATTCTTTGCAACATATTTAACTCTTCTTCCTAAAATCCATCAAGCCACTCTTATCAGTCATTTGCGTCCGATTAGTCTTTGTAATGTTAGTCACAAGATTATATCTCGGATTTTAGCAGATCGATTGTCATCCTTTCTGCCAAAAATTATAGGGGAAGAGCAAGCTGGTTTTGTGCATGGTAGGAGTATGCATGAGAACATTGCCTTAGCGCACGATCTCACCCACGATGTCAATATTAAAGGTAAGCATGGGAATATTATTATTAAGTTGGACATGGCTAAAGCATATGATCAAGTCTCCTGGAACTGCATCTTATGTATCATGAGAAAGCTTGGTTTCGATGAAAAGTGGTGTGATCTTATTTGTCGATGCATATCCAGTTGTCATTACTCGGTAAAATGGGATGGTAAAGCTTATGGTTCCTTCAAATCATATAGAGGAGTTCGGCAAGGCGACCCTTTGTCACCGGCTCTCTTTACCCTAGTCATGGAATGGTTTTCTCGCTCTTTGAACCATGCTGTGGCTAACAATCGGATCTGATAGGACCGTGATTAGTAATACCCGACAAGGTCTAGGACCGGTTAAGGACCTAAACCAAGTTTGCAGGTTCAAGTACCTCAAATGTAAAACACAGCGGAAATGTCTAAAGACTATTTTATTAATCTATAGACTGTACAAATACTTACAATTCGTACACAGCAATAGTAACGCTAACTATCACTCAGAGTTTCTCGGTTCGATGATCCTGGATCAACAACCTCAACTCAACAGACAAGTCCCTCCGATTCCAAATCGTTGACTCCATCTATCTTCCGGTGAGCTTCCTTCTGCAAGTCAGCAACTCAATTCCTTGTGAGTAAGATCTGATTGTATGCACTCAAGCTCTCTGGTATTCGCGCGTGCATGAGCTGCTCTCCATCCGAGTATATGTAGGGTTTTTGCTCTTGACCGTTTGATCAACTCCCCACTCCTCAAAATCAGCTCCATGTCTTCCCATGAAAATCTCCAACAACCTTGACTCGGTTGTTATCTTCTCACGAGCTCAACGTCTCTTCAAGTCACGTTATGTCAGCCTCAACGTATTCCCACATTTTCCTCAACCGACGTTTGACTTGTTCTCGGACTGTTGTGACTTCAAGTCCCACTGCGTCCGACGCAGGTTCTTGTTCCTCATCTGCGTATGTCAGGTACATGTACCTGCGCACTCAACTCAGATATTAGTAGAGTGTTGTCATCAATCAAAACCGACAGGGGTACATGTTCCAACAATTTCCCCCTTTTTGATGATGACAAACACCCAGGCAACAAGAAACACAAACATGCAAACCTTGAGAATCAATATGGGAACAATTCCCCCTAAGCCCCTGCACGGACCTCCAACAAGCATCAGGTACCTGTACCTGACATAATTCCCCCTGGATAGATACCCCCTTACACATTTCCCCCTTTTGACATCATCAAACAAGGTTAGGCAGATAATGACATATTAACCACAGATAGTATAAGTCAAATAAGTCACATGCAATAAAATTAAAGCACAAAACACAAACTTCAAAATTAATTGCAAATAGTCATGAGTGCAAGAAAGGGTCACAAAACATAGTTTTCAAACAAAAAGGATTAGACTGGTAAGGAAACAAAGACAGGGGTAAGACTAAGGTGGCATGGGGTAACGGCATTCACACATTCAGACTTTGGAACCCGATCCAGACACAAGGTTCCCAACCTTTACAATTTCCATCACTGCCCTGCCGAGTGCCTCCTTCATGGCTGCCATCTCTGAGGTCATCTTAGCTTGGCCTTCCTTCAGCTCAGAGATCCCCACCTCAATCTTTTGAAGTCGCAGCTCCAAACCCACTGGTTCCTCATCTTGAGGTTCCTGAACCTCAATGTCATCAGCTTCATCAAACAAACTACCATCCAGTTTTGCAGGGTCCCGAACCCAACTTTCATCAGTAAAAATTAACCCCATCTTCTTGAAGACACTAGGATCAAACTTCCTCACTGTGGAGACCTCATCATCTGGATTCCCATATACTTGGTGGAACTCGAGTATTTTCTTTATAAACCGTCCATATCCAACCATCTTGTGCGTACTCATGTATTCCATTTGATGAATGATCAGCTTTGGGAGGTTTACCTTCTCCTTCCTTAGCAATTTATTCAGAATCAACACATCCTCGAGCTGGACCAGGCTGGTCTTTGAACCTCTCTGCATAAAATTTGTCACAAATAGCTTGTGTAGGATTTTGGTCTTTACTGTCATATGCTTGGTGGATACCCTCCCTGGTTCGGCTGTCCCACAGACCCTCTCCTGGACAATGTACCGATCTTCCTCATCTGTAGGCCACTGTCCTTTGACAAACTGCCCATAACCATTGTGGGGAATGTCAAGGATGTGGGCCAGATCCAAGCTTGATATCCTCAAATCCTCTCCTCCAATTTTGAAGTCCAAGTAAACGATATTCCCCTTGACCTCCTTTGTCAAGTCATTGTAAAACTCAAACACCATTGTCGGACTGACCGTTTCTTCGTTCTCAAATAACTTGTCCCAGCCTTGGACTTTGAGCAGCTCAAATACCTCCTCAAGCTTCTGATCCTCATACCACTGCCTAGAGCACTCTATTTCCTCTAGAGTCTCCTTCCTAATCAGTTTTTGCTTCTTTGCCTTGGTGGGGACTGACTCATCTTCCTCTGATTCCACGTACATGTTCCCTTTCCTCTTTTTAACGATACATGAACGGGCAGGCAGAAGTCTTTTCCCAGTAGACTTCCCTTGGGCTGCGCTTCATTTTACACGAGCAGGTGTCTCAACAATTCTGACCTCATCAGTGTCCTCTGATGCTTCATTCTTCTCGGACTCCACCCTGACAGTTTCCACATTAGCAGTTTGCTCTTGTGGTGCAGCTATCTTCCCCAACTCTTCGAGCTCCTCCAAAGCTCTGTCAATGGCAGTATTCGAATCATCCACTCCCTTAGTGCTCACCTTGAGGTCCAATTCCTCTTTCAATCCTTCTTGGGTCAAACCCCTTCCCAGATCTGCGACAATTCTCGCCGCCTCCTCTATTTCATCATCACCGGAGTTCATCACCGATCCATTGACGACCTCCTGAGCGTCTGCGACCACTGGCTGGTACACGACCATTGCGTACCTATATTCATCTTCAGATCTGATTTCTGGGATCTGAACCTCCGTTGTTACAGTCGGAGATTGGTTCTCCATCTGGTCACGCACTGGTGAATCGGCTGCGACGTTGTTGACGGCGTTGTTAATTGAGTCCATTGAGAGATTTTGGAATTTCGGGTTGCTAGGGTTTCAGGTGCTCGAAAGGTTTGTGACAGATTCAATAACCAATTTTTTAAATAAAAGGTTATCTGAACCTATCTTCCACAATAAACGCCGAAATCCTCTCGATTCTCCAAATGCACACCAAATGCTTGTCCGTTCGGTTTCGTATGTGCCTTTTTCAAATACACGCCTCCCCTCCAGTTCAGGTTCCCAAGTTCAATTAATCTGATAGGTGTCTCACATGCATTGGCACAACTAGTACTCATACCTCAGTATATACTCAAATCCCTGAATCTGATCACTAACCTGAACATGTGAATGCTGTACCCGTACCTTACCATAGTCTCCACAAGGGGCGTTGTGATGGATCGGCTTAACCAAAAGGGTTTATAAAACATCACAACTCAAATCACTCAAAAATCATACAAGACATACCTTGATTTGTTTCACTCATGTGTTTGGTTAAGGTGGCTGGTACACTTCCTTCATATGGTTATCCAGGTTCAAGATCCGGAAGGTACATAGGCTTTAGAAAGAAAATTCAATCCAAGCACAACATGACAATTTTACAATTAAGGATGAAGTAAGGCATGCAATCAATTTATCACATTTTGACATTAATGACATACACATACCTCAGCTAACATGCATAACTACCCTGCCCTATTCTAGTCAATCATCGGAGTTAAGGTAAGAGATACCTCACTAGGTAGATATCATGCCAAGCGCGATCCTGAACTTCTCGAAGGTCTCTCTGCTCAGGGCCTTGGTGAAAATGTCCGCCACTTGATCTTCAGTCCTACAAGTCTCCATAGACACAAGGTTCTTTTCAACACAATCCCTAATAAAGTGATGTTTATTCTCTATGTGTTTCATCCTACTATGATGCACAGGATTTTTAGCAACACTTATAGCACTTGTATTATCACAATAAATAGGAATTTGATCAAAGAAAACACTGAAGTCACTTAGCTGGTTCCTCAACCAGAGGAGTTGTGCGCAACAAGCCCCCGCAGCAATGTACTCGGCCTCCGTGGTTGATAAGGCTACAGTGTTCTGCTTCTTGGACCCCCATGACACTAGGCAGGACCCAAAGTACTGTGCCATGCCAGACCATGTTGAGTTTTGATGATGACAACACGTTACTCATATTTAAGTTGAGTGTGCAGAGGACATGATCCTGACAAGCTGCATACGGGACGTGAACCAGGATTACACTGAGATATGCATGGAATCATGATGATGATAAAAGTGTGAGTAGATAAGTCAAAGCAACTGTTGGAGTAATTGCTGGACATCTGGAAGACACACAATGCAAAGGAAGTTGCAGATTGTGGTGGTTACATGGTGGTTACACTAGGTGGTTACTCGAGTGGGTAAACCAAAGAATCTCTACCACAATCCATACGGGTCTGGAGAATTGCTGAGAGAGAGCAAGCAGGCAAGCGTGCAAGGTTTTCTGATCATCGGAGAATTGATTTTCAGAACGAACGGAACGTACAGCAAGTGCGTGCAGGGCAGAGGAACTTGTCCTAAGAGTCACGATTGTGGGTTTTTAACCTTCAGGCTAAGGTGACTGTTTTTGATAGTCGGAGACACTATTGTATAAATATTGTAACGCTTGTACAGTCTATTGATTAATAAAAATAATCATTAGACGAATTTCAGCTGCATTTACATTTCTGAGGAATAAGTACCTGCTAACTCAGTCTTAGTCCTTTACAAGTCTTAGACCTAGTCTTTACTGCTAACAAGCGATCCTATCAAAGTTGGATACCTCAACTGGCTCGTAACATCAACAAAAGATACTCTGACTCTTGGCAAAACAATATTATCTTAGATGCTTGTGGGATTTCTAGTAAGCCTTACATGGGGTGCAGTAGAGTTTGGCATGCATGGCCACAAAGTTCGTCGAATGTTATATGCAACATTACTATTCTCGCAACGGAACGAACCTGTATGGGGGGGCTATTATTCGCGATAGGGCTGGGAGTGTTAAGCTGGCTTTTGTCAGTCCAATCCCTCGCTCGTATTGCTTGGAAGAGCTAGTTTGGTTCAGTCTTGAAGTTTTGAATCGTACAGAGGCAGCTGGTTTACTTATAGATCAAATTCAGAGTTCTCATCCCGACATGAGCTTACTTCAATGCTCTGTTTGGAGGTTCCTATTGCTGTCCTGAATGCAAGACGGAGGTGGAACGCTAACGCTGCCAATATTCACTGCTCTAGGATTTGTCCTAGCTTGAACAATGCCGCTATTGCTCTAGTTTGCACTACTAGTCCAGGAGAATATCTTTCGGTGCTTAATCTCCACTCTGCAGTTGTTCGAAGTGTGGCAGAAGATGCTGGTGGTCTCCCTTCTTGTTGTGAGGATGGCTGTTTCCGAAAGGTGAGACCTTTTCTTTCAAGGTCTCAGGATGATACTTACCTTGCTAAACGAACCCGATATATAATCCCGCAGGTGATGGACGACTGCAGATCTTAATTTAAAGAATTATCTTTAGGTTGAATTTTTATTCATCAATGTGTTGTATAGTGGTATGGATCAGCATGATCCCTCTGCTCAGTTGCTTATCCTCTGTTTGTGTGAGGTTCTTGTAATGTTGTTGTGACCTTCGTGGTCTTAAATAAAATTTCTTTAATTTTAAAAAAAAAATATATATATATAGGTTATTTTTTTAGCCGTTTTTTCTTTCCCAAATTTAGCCCTTATTATCATCAATATTAGTTAATGTCATGTTGCAAAAGCTATAATTAATGCAACTAAGACTGATGCAACGACTTATATGTTGCAAACGTGGAACAGAGTTATGCAATATTCTTTTAAAGTTTGTTGCTTCACTTATGAAACATGTTGCAAGAGCCTGATAGTACATATTTTCACTCTTTTGCAACATCTGGCATGTTGCAAGAGCCTAATGAAACATATTTTCACTCTTTTGTAATATATTTCATCATATTGCATGCATAGTTATAAAAATGGCGCACTGATGCAAGGTGTGTTCACACATCTTAAAAATCGAGGAAGAAGTCAAAAATGAATTTAACTTTCCTATCAAGCACTTGAGCTAAATTAGCTAAAAAACTAGAATGAATTTTCTACATCCACTAAAACCTTAAAAAACCACCATTGAATTTGTCCTTGAAGAGCTCATAACAGTTTCCACCTGGATATACAACCTTATATATTCTTGGGAAAATTACAAAAACATCACCTGGACTACCACCCAATTTCAAATTGAGGACCGGACTATCATAATTTTCAATTCACTACTTTTGGACTAAATTGCATAGTTTAGTTTAACACTGTTAGGGCTAGCGACGTTAAATATAAGTTCATACTCAATTAACATCTAAATTCATACTAAATTGCAAATTTGAATTGAGTTTATTAAATAACCAAAAATTTAATTATATTTTCAAAATTTGAATATTTGGGTCCATGTTTATGTATAAGATCTAGACGAAGAATGCAGATTTTTTGAATTTTGATTAATCAAGCAGAGTTCTCCTGACTTATTGTAGTGGTTTGATCTAAAGTATCATACATTTTTAAAATGTCTTTTATATTTATCATACATTTTCTTGTTTGAAAATATAATTAAATTTTTGGTTATTTTAATAAACTCAATTCAAATTTGCAATTTAGTATGAATTTAGATGTTAATTGAGTATGAAATTATATTAAACGGCGCTAGCCCTAACGGTGTTAAACTAAACTATGCAATTTAGTCCAAAAGTAGTGAATTGAAAATTATGATAGTCCAGTCCTCAATTTGAAATTGGGTGGTAGTCCAGGTGATGTTTTTGTAATTTTCCCTATATTCTTTTGTCAGACCGTCAACAATCTTAGAAATAACAACAAAGCGCGTAGTGCTAAATCGTAGTTCAACATTATTTAAAATGTCAACTAAACGCGTAGTTCTTTTTCACGGAGGTTTTTACGATGGATGAGTAAACGAAGCAACAAAACAAGGGTGGCAACAACATGAATTCTGTCCTACATTTCATGCTAAATATAAACCCAAAAAATCGGGAAAAATCTCAAAAAGCTGAATCCAAACACTAAAGCAAGGCTTCCTGAACTTAAGTAAAAGTTTCACCAAAATAATAGTAATAATTTAAAACAGACAAATCTGTTGATCTAAATATACAAAATCTAGGTCTAATCAATATTTAGCTAGCTAGCCCTAGTAGTGTGTGATTTAAAACACGTGTTTTCACACTATTGCTGTAATGGTTGGTTAAACTCCTGAGGAAAGAAATGGAACTTTAAACAACCAAATCTCAATGATTGGCAAAAAAACATTTAATTAATTAGATTTGGTGAAGTTGGCAAAGAAAATCTTCACATGGAAATTATCAGAAAAAATTGTGCTATAAAGCAGGTAAGCTCACTAAGATCATACCAGAAGATGAACCAAACACGCATTCTCTCCAAATGTCGTGGATGGGTCGAATCACTTCTTGCCCAACTCAGGAACAAATTTTACAGGTTCCTCAAGAGGCTTATTTTTAAGAGATCCAAAAAGTGTGCGTGTTGCTTTGTGTTTTCACCAACTCTCATTTTTGTGTTTTCAGTAATCTAATTGATTTCCTTCTCGATGAATTTGCAGGTGATGGAAGAAACATGCTGTACGAGGACGTGATGTCTTGTAAATGTGAGGATGTCCAGATGTTGTGGGCAATACATATGAAGAATGCTGCCACTGCACAACACGGGGCGATCATTGATTAATGATGATACCATGTTATGTTATTGACATTAGTACGAACATCGATCAAGGTAGCACCGTGCTGGCTGACTCAATCTTTGCGCATCTCCTCGATGGAGCTCAATTACCATGATCAGAAAAATCTCCACTGTGCAGTAGTTTTGTACCTTTCACAATGTTGTCTGCGAATGTAAATTTAAAGAAATAAACACAGTTAAAAGGTTGTCTAATTTGGATTTCAGATCTCTTTTATGAAACGTACCACATATAGTGAGTCTGATTAAAGTCACCAGGTTCCTAGTCCAGCATCGAATTGATATATCATTGAGGGTCCTCTGTATAAATTCTTGTTGATTTCCCAAGTCAAACTGCAAATGAAAAGTTCAAAACATTGTCAATTTGAGGAGTGTAGTGCACCTGTCAAGACCATCGATCCAAATAAATAGCAGCACACTTTACATGCGTCCTTCTGGAAGAAGTATAGTCAAGTGAATATCATTGAGAAAAAAGAAAGATGAATCAAGTTGAATGTGAAAGCTTAGAGAAACATATTCGTTTGAAAAGTCTGCTGAGTATAAAGTAGGATTTGTGTTTATATAGCTCTAATACAATATGACTAAAATACCCTTATTAATAATATATTACGCTAATATTCCCCCTCAAACTCACGATGCTATAATAGTAAGCATTGAGAGTTTGTGAGCCAAGAAACGGAGCGCGCCGTAGAATGTGCCTTCGTGAATAAATTTGCAATCTGAAGAGATGAAGGAACATAAGGCAATGCAATCGTACCAAACTGTAAATGATAACGAGTGAGATAACGATCAATCTCAATATGCTGGTTCTCTCATTAAAGACGGAATTACAAGCAATTTGGATCTGATTATCACAGTATAGTGGTGTCAGATGATGAAGATTGACACTCAAATCAATAAGTAACCGATGTAACAAACAATCTCACATATAGTCGTCGCCATAGCGCGATACTCATTCTCGGTGGAAGAGCGAGAAATGACATCCTGTTTCTTACTCTTATAAGATGAGAGAATTTCCAAGAAAATTACAGAATCCAGTAGTAGACTTACGATCGGTAGGGTCACCAGCCAATCAACATCAAAGTAAGCACACAGTTCTAACGAAGAGGATTAAGGAAACAAAAGGCTCTGAAACTTAGTACCACAAAGATACCTAAGAATACGCAAAAAGCAACCCTGAACTCTGGTAGGAGCGGTGACAAACCGACTAACAACGTAAACAACATGTGCAATATCAGGACAAGTAATGATGAGTGCATAAATGTTAGTATATTTTGTGCAATCCACATTTAGTTTTTTATTAGTTCTATAGTTGTGTTGTGAGTATTTTGATACCTTTTGCTGTTGTTTTAGGTTATTTCTATCATTGGAAACCATGAAATAGCTTTGGCATACTGCGCGCCAAAGCTTATTTAATTGTGCAAAAATGCAGAAAAGTGCAAAATTTTTGGCTAAGTAAAGTGACTCGGGCGAGTCACTTTTTGACCCGCCCTGTAAAATGTGACTCGTCCAACATGTAGTGCACTGACCAAGTGACTCGCTCGAGTCAGAAGTGACTTGCCCGACGCAGAAAGGTGACTCGGTCAACGCAGTAAAACCTCAGATTTTTTCAAGCTATAAATACAAAGCTCACATTCAAAAATTAACATCTTTGGAAATCATTCAAATTCAAAACCAATACTAAAGATCAAAAGATTGAAGTTGGAAGCTAGGATTTGAAGATCATCAACACCTAGACTACACTTCTAAATTCTCTAACCAAATGAAATCTGTGTATGTAAATTGCGTGTTTGATTCTCCAAAGTCCTAGGGGTGAAGAAGAATCCGTAGTCACACCTTTATTTCTTTATTTAAAACCGATCATCAATCAAAAGAACCTCGTAAACCTTTTTTATGTTAAGTGAATTTAGATAACTCTTAGCCAGATAACTACTACCTCTTCCTTTGGATTCGACCTTAGGCCACCTAGGTTAAAAATATTGTTTGACTTGCGTGATTAGGATTAGTGTTCCACAAATACTCTCTAAAAACCACGCGTCAAGTAATTGCGAGGTAAATCGGGCTCCCTACCACTATTCGGTATAGGCTTGGATCAGGTAGAGGAGATATGTTAAAAGGATATTGGCAAGCATTGGTTTCTAGTTGAGTGTCTACAATCCTGTTGTCAGTTAGGCGAATACGCTCAAAGAGATCTGAAATATATTTTGACTGCGAGAGAAGATAACCTTCCGAGAGAAGGCCACTTCTATACCCAAAAAATAACGCAACGAACCCAGATCTTTCATAGCAAAACACCGAGCAAAGTCTGACTTCAATGACTCAATTCCATCGTAATCATCACCGATAATAATTATATCATCAACATACAAGGATAGAAGTATGCGACCTGCTTTAGCTTGTTAAAAAAATAAAGTTGAATCATGCTGACCGGGAATAAACCAAGAGACATGATCACGATGGAGAACTTCTCAACCAAGCTTGGGGAGCTTGTTTGAGACCAAAGGGCTTTGTGCAACTTGCACACATCACCGGACTGATGGTCAACACCAGGAGGGGGTGTCATATAGACATCTTCTGCCAGGAACTCATTTACAACAGTATTAACAGAAGGAAGAGGACTGCAAGGAAGAATTGCACAACACAATTTTTCAAAATCATCACGAAGAGCCATTAGAAACTGAACAAGCCACTGCTCCTCACGCCGAGAGATGTAGGCCTTCACTGCCTTCAACTCAGTCGATTCATTCAAGGCTAACTAATCCCATAATGAGGAAATGGTAGAATGAAACTCCTGAAGACTCATATTATTTTGTCGAAGCGTACGAATATCCATCTCCAGTTGATACATCTTGGCAAATTTGGACTGAGTGTATACCATGCCTCCTTTGCAGTCTCATACTTTGATAATTGAGCACCAATAGAATGAGTAATAGAGTTGTTAATCTGTGTAATAATCTTTGCATTGTCGGTCTCCCAGTTGTCAAACGAAGTCACAAAATCATCTGCAGCCTCATCAGAATGTTTAATGAAATATATGCCACCACTGCAACAAAGGCACTTTGTGATCAAATTATGTTCATTCGACAATTTGAGTTCGAAACATTTGATGATTATTATTATAGATTTCTTGGATTATTACAGTGGTGCCCTAACCATGGTTTCCCAGAACACGTCATTATTAATTATTTTTTGAATGGGATGAATCCAGATGAGCGTGGTATGTTGGATGTAATGGCAGGAGGATCTATCAATAACTGTACTGTGAGTGTTTTTGTGGCGTATTTTCGATGCTAGGGCAGAAGAAACTGCATCTTCAAATTCAGCTCTAACGCACCACAAGGACGATACTCAAGTAGTGGAGGCAATAGGTGATCCAGACGATGTGGTAGACGAAGCATTGCAAGTAATGTCTCATACGCGTGATAATGATTTTAAGGCCGAACCAGAGGATCTTATTTCTTCACAATGCTTAGTCATGATCTCTTCAAGCAATGAGGTAAGCTGCAATATTAATGAGTCTTCACGTATAACTAATGTTGTTCATTCTTCTCATGTACAGGACCAATTGATTGAGAAATCACTTGACAAGGGAGAAGTGTGGGGTACGCTTGAGGAGGCTGATACTCATTATCTACTGGTTAGAGCAAGCACACAAATGTCAAACTCGAATAAGTTGCTTGATAAAGTATGCATTTATTGGAAAAAGAAAAAAAAAAGGGAATGCTACATTTGGATGGAAACCTGGATGGAGTTCTTGTGGTGTCAGTTATGGCGTTGTCAAGAAATATGTTGGAGGACAAGTGCAGAAATTTGATGGAGTTCATCCGTGGGCTCCTAATATATCTTCAATGAGGTATTGTCGAGCCAGCGACGTTAAATCAGTGCGCTTATCGGGAGGCAACCCGAGTGTATTTAGATAGATTTATATTCTCTTTAGTTTTTTTTATATATTATATTTGATGTGGTATGGTGATTAGTGCACTTCTAGTGCATATATTTTCTTATTCTCAGGTGTTCAGAGCTGACTTTTGGTGACACGTCCCGAGAGGACCGCGGACGTAAAGGATTTATATCCGCGGACGGTTAAGAATTTCCAAAAAGGTCAGCGGAATTTATTCTTAAGGGTCCGCGGTAGATGCTGCTGTGACGAGCTTCCGATCTGAAATTGATAAATCGAGCATTTGTGCAAGCTGTTCAACCACCAACAAACCTGACGATCATTAGGGGAGTTCACTTGTTCCCTTACCAATCTATTTTTAGCATTTTATTTTGTTAGAGTCTGTGTACCTTTCTTCATTCTTGTTGTATGTTGTGTGCCGTGAGGACACGGCATATTTCAAGTGTGGGGAGGGAAGTAGTGTTAGTTGAGTCTTTATTTTATTTTATTTTGAGTCGAAGAGGAGAGCTATCATTAAATGCTGTGATAAAATGATGATCTATATGAGTGATGTTCTATCCTATGAATTTCTGATATATCTGCATGCATGAAATCTGATGTTTTATGATGTTTGTGCTTGATGATATGAATGCTTTTGAGTTGAGACATCTGGTGATGTAGAGTTGAGAGAAAATGTCCTAGAGGGATTTAACATTCATTCTGAGATTTGCATGAATAATTGTGCTATATGTTGAGTTGATATTGTGGCATTCCGAATTGTGAAAAGATTATCTAATCTCTTGTCTGAGTAACCGGGAAAAGAGATGAGCGACCCTCATCTTGACTCGCGTAAAAGGACAAGATGAGAAGTGAAATCTATGTGTGGATAGTTCATTGGCAACAAATGTTTTATATTGGTTATTGACTAGTGCCGGGGGTTAGGAAGAAAACCAAGACACTTCCCACTTGAGCACTTGCTTTAACCAATGGCACAAGCCAAAATAAGGCAAGCCATCATAAAAAAAATCAAAAAAATCAGAAAAAAAAAAAAATAAAAGTTTGTTGTTGCCAATGAATTCATCTAATAGTATGTTTTGGATGCCATATTAAAAAACTCAACTGTTAGTGCGATTAGGATTGTGAATTGAAGAATGAAGTTAGGAATCTGAAAAGGACTATCTCTACATTATTCATTGATATCTTGACTTGAGTATTCTATATTGTTGAGTGCAGATTGAGCATTATTGATGATGATTGTATGCAGATGTTGATGAGATGATTAGATAGAATATCACGAGTTGGATTGTCATGTAGTTACAGTATACTTTGATTGATTCGAATCTGCAGTCTAGACTTTTACTTGTTCGAGACGAACAAGGATAAGTGTGGGGGAGTTTGATGGAGCGTATTTATACGATCCATCATTGTCTTATTTCCGTTATTCTTATATGCTTTATTTGCGAAATATTACTTTGTTGTAGTGTTTTGCGTTTTAGGCATATTTGGAGTGCAATGGAGATTTTACACGCTTATCGAGCAATTTAGGCGAATTCGGATCACGAAAACGAAGAAAAAAGCTGGATGACATCATGCTGACGTCAGACATGGACGCTGAAGAGATTATTTCCGCGGACGCTGAAGGAATTAATTAAATCCTTAAGGGTCCGCGGGAAATATTCATTAAGGGTCCGCGGATCTGTCTGGCCCAGCCCAATTCGACATCTTCAGCTACATTATAAATAGGGTGTTAACCCTAATTCAAAGGAGAGCCGGACGGCCACAAGCAAAGTTTTACTCTTCAAACTCTTTAGATTAATGTTTTGTAGTAGTAGCTAATTTCCCTACAGTTTGGGGAATTGAGTTGCAACTTTGTATGAGTCCATTGAATAGCATGTTTTAATTTAGTGAATTCTGTTCTTGTTATGAATTGCATGCTTTGTTATTTGCTTGACCTAGCCTAGCGGTGAAATTAGGTTTATATCAATTGCATGATATTTAATTGATTGTCATAGTAGCAAAGCCTAGCGGTGGAACTATTGTGGTAGTTTGATTAGGTAATTGTTACATCTTCTTGAGACTCTAGCGGGTAATAGAAGATAGAACTAGAATTAGGTAACAACCCTAGCGGGACTATCTAATTAGAACAATTATAATTTACTAGATTGATGCATGTCTGGTCTATGATTACTGGTTGTAACGAGATTCCCTGAACTGTATTTTCTTTTATTAGTACTTTTAGTTGTAGTTACAAACCTTCAAAAACCCCCTGATAGGAGTAGGATTAGTTGTAGCATAACTCTTAGACTAGATTACTTTCCCTTGGGTTCGACCCTGCTTACTATGTATACTAGTATTGAGTAGGTTTATAAATTTAGATTTGCAGTGCACAACGACGCGCCTGTCAAGATGCAACTTGTTATATAACCCCACATAAATTTCCACACAAGAAATTCCTCATAACTCCAATAAGAGTAGTTTTTACTATCCAATTGAACATCGATTGAATGCAAAGAATTCTTTTTAAGACCCGCCATATCAAAAATACCACTTCAAACAAACGAAACCAACTTCAAACGACTCCAAAAAATCGAACCCCAAAATACACAAAAGGAACTCCAAAAAAACAAATTGCAACTTCAAATCGGCATCCAGGATCAGCTGCGGCGTTTGATACAATGAAAGCTTAGAGAAACATAGTCGAGTGAAAAGTCTGTTGAATACAAAGTAGGGTTTGTGCTTATATATGCTTAATACAAAATGACTAAAATACTCATGTTAATAATATTATTTTACGCTAACAGTATGAACTCATCAAAAATTGAATCAAAGCAAATCAAATCGTGCAATGTTTATTTCCGAGCAGTAATTTCAGACTTACTGTAGAGATATTTTTAGAGTTTCTTTCAGTTCACACACAAGACTTTCCATATCCAAATAATAGCCAAAATTGTAACCATTACCTCATGCCCAGCAGTGGGCTCGTCCTCCACATCTCTTAGTCAAGCACAATGCACTTCGATGGGACGTGCAACTAAGGTCCAGATGCAGCCAAATCATAGACGAAGAGCCCGCAATACATATCTGTACATATTGAAAAATTATGAAAGATAAAGTTAGAGATGTGAATCTAATCTGACATGTGAAGTCTGAGAATCAGAGTTAATCATTACAGTTTTAGAAAACTGACTCTCAATTTTCTCCGATTCCTGGTTTTATTGCTATCATATGTGGGCTCAAAATCTAGTGTAATCGACAGCAGATTACCACAGCATGAATGAAAATACAAATGATTGATTTGATCATAGTGGAAATATATTATTAGGACACCGCGCGTGCTTTATTAGAGGTACAACAACCTCAAATAAAACAGAATAAAATACATGTCTTAAATGTAAAAGTTTGTAAAAGTATGTGTTTTCCATTAGATGAAATACTTAGTTGCCATTGCCAACTATGATATGATAGAATATGCATCCCTATGTTATGTCCTAGCCATCTAGACTTCAATTTCAATTACTTGGCACTATAATGTTCAAGAGTGAAGAAATACCAATGAGCGGAAAAAATCCCTCAAATCAAGTTTGTACCGTATATGTTGTCTGAAATAAGAAATCTGAAACTTACAGGTTGATGAAATCTTCATCAAGAGTTTCAGCTCCACGCAAAAACAGCATCCATAAAGGGATAGATATCAGAAGCTACTGAAAAGCATCCACCCTGTTGACAGAATAGCTGAGTTGTTCGATACTAATGTATATGACAAAATAGTATAAAGTCATCCATAACATATAAAGAACAAGGTACTATACTGACCAATGCGCCTCCTTGGTCCTTAAAGGGTTCAGCGCCGCCCAAAATCATGACTAATTTCAAAACAAGTATAATGTGTACTTAAATTTGTTTGATTCATCACCTTCTTGACCAAGAGCAAAATGTCAGATTCACTTCTATCCAGTAATGTAAAAGTACAACACTACTGATTTAATTGGTATCCCTTTTTATGCTGTCATTCAAATCTGCCTGCAACAAATATTTGAATTAGAATTGGAGCAAATATAAAACTTAAATTACACTGATGGTGAAATGGAGAACCTTATTTCCAGCTGAAACTGAAGGGTTGCCATCTGAGTCTCTTTTCTTACTTTTTTTTCCCTGGGTAAAAATGCTACATATTTCGTGACACAGGTCCCCAGGTTGCGTGCTGTCCCACGAGAATATCATTAGGAGAAACCCCTTATGCATTAATAAGGAAAAAAGTATGGGAATCATTAGCCATTATCATGAACTATATAAGCATGCTATAACTATATATCATAGACCACTTTAAGCTTAAACTGAAGACTTGACTAGTTTTGTTGTCATCCAAACATTGTATGAACTTCTTTAAGTATCCAAACATTGGAACAACTTAGGACTTAATAATTATGGCTTGTTCTTTCCCAGTTCTTTGAATGTCAAGTTTTAACAAGTTTAAGTCATACGAGTGCAGTTCTTTCAATGTCAAATTTAACAAGTTTAAGTGAGGAAGTGCAGTCACTTGACTCAAACGAATCAATCCTTAAATAATACATGAATAAAGTTAATCTAAAGTGGAAGCCTAGGCACATATTCTAGCTGCAATAATAATCATATCCCATGAGAAGTGCAGACAGCATAACTAAAATTTATAAACAAAACTAGACTTGTAAAACATAGGACAACATTTTATTCTAGTTTCCTTTAGTGACCCTTTTATGTTAAAATACATAAAAGTTATTAAGAGTTATCAATGTTATCTCTGGACACCATTCTATGCCAATTATCAAATAATCAACCAATATCTGCAATGAATGACAAAATTGAAAATACCTTATATTTTTATTGCTTGATCATTACAAAGCCGGAAACGCCTCATCATAACGAATGCTATGAAATTCTGTGCCAAATCCCTGTATTCCAAAAGCCTGAAGTAAGCAGATGTTCTCAGAAGTTAAAACTACGTATTAGCATATATACTTGAAAAAATACCAATATGCATAAAGCTTAAGTTAAAAACAATTGAAATTAGCAATCCTAATAAGGGAAACCACTACGCATAAATGTTTCCTAATGCATCAATCTATTGGGGGCTCTCTGGTAATATAATAGAGGAAAGTGTTAGAAATGAATGCTTTTTGCGTCCACTCATGGATTGTATATTGAGCACTATTGTGTAGAAGACAATAAATAAGTTTACTTTACTTATCATGGAGCTTGACCCATCTGAAGTTCCATTTTGACCTCCTATCTTACCATATAAATACATGATCACAACTCTCACTTTGCTCACTTGCAGTTTTTTGAGCTAAAAAGGTTTGCCCATTCCCTCTCGTCTTTGACTACTTGCTGCAACTGTGCTATATACAACATATTACCTCCTGATATCCTCTCAAGAATAGTTTTTCTTTTTGTGGTTTTTTCATCCATCCATAATCATCAAAAAGATGAGCATCTCCAATTTCATTTGCAAACAAGCACAGACTCTCTTGTCTGTTCCGTCCGGAAGTGGCCTCACCTGGAACAGGTCCAACAGAACAGTTAGACAGAAGGACAAAGTTGTATTTGTTATAGGGCCTACAGGAACGGGGAAGTCTAGGCTCTCGGTTGAGTTAGGTACACGCTTTCCAGCAGAGATCATAAACTCAGACAAAATACAACTCTACGAAGGACTTGATATAGTTACCAACAAGATCACAGAGGATGAAAAATGTGGCATCCCACACCATTTGTTAGGAATAGCAGACCCTGACAGTGAGTTCACTGCCAGAGATTTTTGTGACGAGGCATCCACTGCTGTCGAATCAATAGTCTGCAAAGGACAACTTCCAATCATTGTTGGAGGATCAAATTCCTACATGGAGGCTTAGTTGATGACAAGAATAACTATTTTCCAAAC
>QZGG01002844.1:0-31341 GCA_006409495.1 Sedum album
CCTTAGTGAAAGGTTTCCTCGCTCCAGCGTCGAACAGAAACTCCACAAACACAGCACAAACTCCAACAGTACACACACCGTACAAAACCAACCAACCTCAACTAACACCTCAACTCGACCGCCACAACCCATCCAAAAAAGCCGCTATTAACAAACCCTTCGACTCCACCACGTTTGGAAAGGGTGGGAGGGGTTGGAATGAGAAGGTGTGGCCTGGGGTGGGGGTGCGGGTGGGAGGGGATGGGTTTTTGGTTTGCCGTGTATCGGGAGGTTTCCTTGTGCGAGAGGAAATTCTAATCTTAAAGTAAAAGACAAATCAAATATCGATGTCTCTAGGAAATTTCTTTTATCACATTTGGGGTTAGTTGTCGTTATAAATACTTTGTGGATCGAGAATAAATTATAAAATGTTTTCTATCCCATGAACCCTAGCTCTTCATCGTACTCGCTTCGCTCCCAACTAAACCATGTTTTAATGAAATCAACAAATCAAATGTTAAAATTGATTTCAACTCAAATGAATCTGATGTCCCGACCCTCACCACTCCACTCCGGCATCTGTGATCTGTCGATTGAATTGCCGCTAACTCTTTGCTAGCAGACGAATCCAACTCGAACCCTCCATGCTGATAGCTCGTAACAATCGCTTCCAAAATCAAATCTTCAAATGGGTTTATCGAGCTGCGTCAATTTCATCAATTTCCAGCGCCAAGCAGATCCCAGAATTCTCAGTTGAAGCTGAATCAGACCCCAAGATTCAATCTTTGAAAACCTCCAGGCTTGCTCATGACACCTTGATTAAAGTTCTGAGCAGCAGTGATACTGACATTACTTCTGCCTTGAAGATATTCAAATGGGCATCCTGTCAGAAGAGGTTCCAACATAACGCTGATACTTATTGCTCCATGATTTTGAAGCTTGGGATGAGTGGATGTGTTGATCAGATGGATGAGTTATGCAAGGAGTTGGTGATGGACAGGGGCCCTGATGGAGATAGGTCTCTTTCGGGTGTGATTAGTTCCTTTGTTGAACATTGCAGGCTCGACGAAGCTAAGAGGGTTTTTGGGTCTATGGTTGCTGGAGGTTGTAAGCCCTCGGTGGATACTGTCAATGTGCTTTTGGGTGCTTTGGTGAATGAGAAGAGGGAGTTTAGGGATGTGTTGTTTGTTTATAAGGAAATGGTTAGATCGGGAACTTTGCCTAATGTTCATACGCTGAATTATTTGATTGAGGCATTGTGTGAGGCCGGCCGAGTTGATCTTGCTTTGGATCAGCATAGGAGGATGAGGAAAAAAGGTTCGGTTCCTAATTCTGTGACATATAGGATACTTATTTGCAGTTTGATTTCGAAGGGCAAGGTGGATGACTCTGTTGTTATTTTAAATGAGATGCTTAGTAGTGGTTGCGGTGTAGACTTAGGCTTTTTGGTTGCTGTGGTGCCTTTGTTTGCGCGGTTGAATAAAATAGATGAGGCCATGAAAGTGTTTCGTAAAATGAGAGAATCCCAAATTCAGCCCAATTTAATAGTTTTTGAATCTTTGCTTCCGTGCCTGGTTGATAATTTGTGGTTGGACGATGCAATAATTCTTATCCAAGAAATGTTGGAGGGAGGCATGACTATTGCAGAAACTGTGACAGTGGGTGTAGTAAAGGGGTTGTGTGATTCAGGTAGATTTGATGATGCCAGTAAATTTGTTGAGGATAATTCCCTCACTGATGTCTCTGTGCACAATGCATTGCTTGAAGGGTATTGCAACGCTGACGACTTGCATAAAGCAATGAGTCTCTTTGACTCAATGTTTCAGAGACATATTGTTGATGATGTCTCTTGGAACATTCTTGTAAGACATTTAGCTGATACAGGGATGACAAAAAAAGCTAAGGAAATTATTTGTAGGATGATCATCTCTTCTTTTGCGCCAAATTCTGCTACTTTCTGTAGTCTTATTGTTGGGAACTGCCGGCTGTTGAGATCCAGGGAAGCCTTTAAGTTATTCTTGCATATGCGAGAAAAGAGTTGGGTCATGGATTTGAGTACATATGCTTTGCTTATTGAAAGCCTGTGCAAAGTTGAAATGACTTTTGAAGCTATGGATGTCTTTTACTATATGTCGGATGAAAGGTGTGCGCTTGAGTCTTCATCTTTTAATATTTTAATCAATAGTGTATGTGCTAAAAGCAAGGTGAGTGAGGTGGATAGGCTGCGGACATCATCACACCACTCTGGTACTTGTTGGACTAGTACCGCATATGAAACTATTATGCTCACTCTGTTGGAAAAAGATAAATCATCAGAAATGTTTAAAATGTTTTCAGTGATGTTGGTGGAAGGTATTCGTCCTAGCGCGAGAGCACATCAAATACTTCTAAACGGCTTAATCTTACAGGACAAGTCGACAGCTTGTACTCGGCTTTTCGCAACAATGGTTGATGCAGGCATGATTCCTGATTCTGATGCTCTTAAAAAACTTATATCGTGCCTTGTGAAACATGGTCAGCTACATTCGGTTTTAGGTACGATTGATAGCATAGCGTCAAAAGGTGATTTTCTTGATTCGCCGACTTTCAATTTGCTTGTAAGGGGGCTGTTGAAAGAGGGTCACAAACCTGAGGCAAATCATTTACTGGATTTAATGTTGGAAAAAGGATGGGTCCCTGATGCACTTACACATGCGATGCTGATTGGATCCGATGCTTACAAGGAAGGCAATGGAAAGACAGCAGCTATTTGCGAAAACAGTCATCTGCAAGATAGTGTTGAAAATATTCTCCTCGACAGTTTGGGCTGTTAGGGTCTTACACATCAACATTGCTTCCAGAATTGGGATATTTATCACTGGCTGAATTGCGGCTGCCAAAAATGGGCTTCGTGATCACTGGCATTGATTGTGTGTGCCAGAAAGCCTCTTTATTGTCAGTACACCAGGTTAGTATCTCCTATTGTATTGTTCTTTGTATAGTACTTCTAAAAACTCGTTTACGGAGCAGAATATACATAGTATCATTTTTACGAACAAATATATTATATTGGATGATCATCTATTTTTTGTGCCCAATCTGCTAGTTACTGTAGTCTTATTTTTGGCAATTATAGGCTGTTGCGATTCTGGGAGCCCTTAAAGTTTTTTCAGCTGCTTGAAATGAATTGGTTCATGGATTCAACTTCATATGCTGTACTTTTTGAAGGTTTGTGCATATCTTAAATAATTATTTTAACTAGATGTCATATAATATATTTGTAAGAAGAAAAGTGCGATAGAGTGTTCATTCTTTCATATTTTGATTAATAGCCTATGTGCGAAAAGCAATGTGATGAAGTGGTTAGACTGTGGAAGTCATCGTAACATTCTGGTACTTGTTGGAATAAAGCTGCATATGATACCATCATGCACACAATGTTGCAGAAAAATTCAAATAATCCGAAACTTTTGATTTTTTTCAGTGATGCTGTGGAAGGAGCATCTCCTAACTTGATCTCATCATATGCTTCTGAGGGGCCGAAGGCATGTTCAAACAGGACATGCTGACGTGTACCCAGATTTTAACAAGAATGATGGATCCAGGCCTGATACCTGATTCTAAAACTATTGAAAAGCATATATCATATCATGGCTTGTGAATCAAGGTCAACTGATTAGGGGGAGGAGTTGTTGAAAGACAGTTATTAAGAATTTGATGCGGTAAAATGAAAGGTTTTGTCCCTGATACCCATACAAATGATATACTTGATTGGATCCAATGTGCATCAGGAAGGCAATGAAAAGATAAAGTTGAAAGTATACTCCTAAACAGTTTTGGGATGGATAATCACCATCGCTTCATGACGGAGATTTCATCACTGACTGAACTGCACTTGCAGTTGGAGTGTGATCCCTGCCACTAATTGCATGAGCCAGAAGCAGATTTATTGTCAGCACGCCAGGGTAGTCCTACTTAAAGAGTTCAAGTGATGTTTATGATTCGTTGTTTAAAAAATGAGCATTGCTACATGCAATGACGGCCTGTTTGAGAAGTTTGCCCCTCATCTTAATTAAAATCGAAGAAGATTCAGGGGTATTTTGACAAATTTACTGAATTTATCAAATTACCCTTGCCGGAAAATGTAATAAAGAAATTGTTTATAAAAAATATAAAAAGTAATTTTCTCATGGAAATTTGAGAGGAAATACTTATTTTTCCATGCAATCGGTATGCATGGACGGCCGGTGCATTCCGCATTTTTCCATAAAAATTTATAAACAAGTATATATAGCTCGAGGGCGTCTTTGGTGGATCCACTACAATTTGGTGGATCCATGAGTCCAGATCTGGACCTTACATTTCACAGATCGGATGGATTGCATTGTTACACGTCTCATCTGGGTTGAAATTTAGTTTGGTTAGGAATGAATTGGGGGTTAATGTGCCGATGGTAGTTTGGTCTTTATCTCTGAGGCTCCTTTCTGTCACTTCGTAAGACGCTCGGAGAGAGGGTTTTGGAGAGAGGGTTTCGCGAAATCAACTGAGACAGCAGCGGGTGGAGAGAGGGCGCGACGACCGACGGGAAGAGGAAAACCGACGAAGTTTGTTTGGGCGGTGAAGAGGAAGCCCGACGAAGACCGACGACGAGGCAGATCGGGTATGTTGCTGGAAACTTGTTTTTGAATTTAGGGTATGAGTTGTGTGTGGTTGTTGTGTGAAAATTATTTTTGAATTTAGGGTTTGAGTCGTATGTGGTTGTTGTGTGAAACTTGATTTTGAATTTAGGGTTTGAGTATGTCTGTGTGTCTAGCAATGTCTGTCTGTGTGTCTAGCAATGTTTGTGCATCGTGTGTCTGTGTCCAGCAATGTTTGTGCATTTGGGTGTCTCAAAGGTTCGATCTTTACACTTTTTTTGGTGTTTTGTGTTGAATCTGGATGCGGATGTTCATTGTTTTCGCATTCTGCTGGTGTGTTTAATTGTGTTGATTTTAGGTTGTTTTGTGGATTCTGAATGTGTGGTTAATTGGGTGTCTGCTGGATTTATAGGTTTTGTGAAATTTTTAGGTTGTTTCCTGATTTAATGGATTGCAACTACAAAGTGCAATAGTAAGGTGCACATGTGAGGTGCAAATAAGTGTAGTCTCATTACATTTGCTCTTTTTAGGTATAACGAAATGAAGAAGGGGGAGTTCAGGTACTCAGCAGGATGGTGTGAAGCGAAGACGGAAAGATGCAGAGGAGAGTGAAACAGAAATTCCAAGTGTTAAAAGAAAGCGACAAAGAGGAGAGACAGATTTGGAAAAGAATGTTGTTGGGAAACAAAAGCCAAGACTGCTAAAAACTAGAAGCTCGCCGAAGACTTTGGTTGTTGCATTGACGAGGCTGACAAATGAACAAAAAGACGAAGTGAGGGAGATGGGATTTGGGAAAATATTGGGGTTGACTATCAACCGAATCCATAATTTGTTGGAGATGCAGCTTCTGGAAGCATTTGATACGGAGTCATGTTCTCTGAGATGGGGCAGCAACATAATACCAATTACAGAGAAGATGGTGAAAAAGATATTAGGGCTGCCAAAGGGAAATAAGGAGATTGTGTTGAGGAAACATGCCAACCAATATAATTCACCGCGATGCAGTGGAAACGGTTGATGCGATGTGAAACTAGGAAGTGTAGTTTGGGTGAGGTGGTTTCGGAGTTGAAGGATTCAGCAAACCGGATAGGTGGACGATGGTTTAGGACGCATTTTCTTACAATTTTCTACAATACAATGGTCCGGAGTAGCACAAGCAGTGCAGTGAACATGGAGATAATTCCGTTCTTAAAGGAGAAAAATTTGGAGAGAATGACAGATTTCAATTGGTGTGGATTGGTGGTGAGAAGTCTGATAGAGGAGAAGAGGGATTGGACTGATAAGAAATCCTCTTTTTTCAAATGCCCCATACTATTCCTCATAGTAAGTTATTTAAGTGGTTGCATCTTGGTGTTGCATTTTTGTTTTGCATTATGGTGTTGAATTTTGGTGTTGCATTTCCTGAGTGCTTTCTGTTTTAAATTTGACAGTTATTTTACTTAGAATGCGTTGAAATCAAGGGGTTCCATGTCGAGAGGGTGAGGAATCCGCTTGAGGGGTGGAGTATAAAGGTGTCTAACCAACGCTGCTTATATGAGGAGGCAAATCAGTATTTTGGAAAGGGGAAGTTACACAAGAAGCACAGACAATACTTACAGAAAATGAAGAGAAAGGGGAAGAAGAAGATGCTCAGTCCTGTTGACCCGGTACTATGTCTATAGGTTTCAAATTATTATTGTGGTTTTATTGTTTTGTTTCTTGTAACATGAATGTGTTGAAAATCAGGATGAGGAAGACGTGAATATAGATGATTTATGTGATGATGAGGCAGAGGACAATGAATATGAGAGTCATTGTGATCGAGTTTTAGCAGAGGATGGAGGGAACGGTGATTATGATGTTGAAGCTCTGTACGTAAACCATGAAGATGACGAGCGACGAAATCAAGAATGGTCTGCTGATGAGGGTGATGAAGCCACTGAAGTAATGCTTTTTAATTTATAGCTACCAATGAAGTTGACTGGTGTTAACAATGAACCATTGAATGTAGGGAATACAGAGTGACCGTGATGCTGATAAAGAAGTAGGTAGTTCAGATGATAATCGTGATGCTGATAACACCGACAATGAATTTGTAAGCAACAGTTACGATGAGCATCTCATTAACAGGGTAAAACATTTATTTTATTGTGTTTAAGTGTATTTGTTATTGGAATATTGGTATGTGGTTACAATGAATATTAGTAATGTTTTGATATGCCACTGTGTAGGGGATTTTATTATGTAATTGCATTTTGGAGTTGCATTTATCAATTGCAATGAATATACTGCATTTTATAGTTATTTGAATGTTTTTGTTAGTTGCATTGTTGATGTGTGTATTTGTTATTGGAATATTAGTATGTGGTTACAATGAATATTAGTAATGTTTTAATATGCCACTGTGTAGGGGGTTTTATTATGTAATTGCATTTTAGAGTTGCATTTATCAATTGCGATGAATATACTGCATTTTATAGTCGCATTTTATAGTTATTTGAATGTTTCTGTTAGTTGCATTGCTGATGTGTGTATTTGTTATTGGAATATTAGTATGTGGTTACAATGAATATTAGTAATGTTTTAATATGCCACTGTGTAGGGGTTTTTATTATGTAGTTGCGTTTTCAAGTTGCTAGTTGCATTTGTGACTTGCATTTATCATTTGCCAAGTATATACTGCGTTTTATAGTTGCATTTTATAGTTATTTGAAAGTTCAAAAATTTCAGACAATCCAGCGGAATAACATATGTGGATTGGAAAGCTTGGTTGTCGAAGACGTAATTGATGAGGGCGATCCAGGTAACATTATGAACAAGAGTCACCGAGATGGTGTGGATCCATTCCAGGTACATTTATGTTCGTTACAGAAATACCTCACCTAGTTGTTGTTTCTATAGATACGTATGGCGTTAGTAAAAAATCAGCTCAAAAAGTTGTTCGCTTTGTAGTTGTTGTGTGCAAATCTTAAAGAAGCAGCTGAGAAAGTTTTAGACGCTAATACTGAGTACACGAGGATATATATAAAAGGCAGCGTTGATTACCCAGATTGTCAAGAATTGGTTGAGATGCACCATAATTTCGGTATTAAAATGGGTGTGAAAGAGCAATGGGCATATGTCTTTGGTGCATCCAAAGTTGCATCACGAAGTTACGAGTTTGAAGATGCTGCACCTGTCAAACACACACAAGAAGGGGTGGTTACTGCCGAAGAGGGTAAATCACATGTTGATGAATGAGAGAACAATGGGGGGAGCGAGGATATTGTTGAAGTTACTGAGGTGGTAGATACTATAGAAGGTGAGAAAGGGTTGGATAAAATCTGCGATGAAATTGATGGGGAGGATGGAGGCAGTGTAGAAGGTGGGGATGCTGAGGTGCAATTCGTGAGGGTACAAGGGAAGTTTGGGAACAAATTCGAGCGTAGACGTCGAGGTAATGAAGAAGACTGCTCAGGAATCGATATTGAAGCCCCAAACTTCAGTTTACAACTAAGTCAGCCGGCTAGACAAAATTGTCCTGACAATTGTGCAGTTGTGGAAGCGAGCGAAGAGTTATCAAATACTGCCATTGTAGTGTACCGGGGGGCTAGTGCAGGAGGTGTGGGTACTCTGCCGCTTGAAGAAGAGACCAGCGTAGAGCATTTACAAAAAGGGGACACAGAGAAGAGTTTGAATGAGGGAGACGATGATTGGTTGATTAGCGATGAAGTGTTTGCTAATCTATCAACACAAGGAATGATGATTGGGGCGGAGGGCAGTAGTTCAGTTATGTTGCAGACAAATGAAAGAAGAATAAAAGGGGTCAGGGGAGTAAAGAGAACTTTGAGAAAGTATGTACAGATTCAAAGGATCAGGGTGGGTCAGGAGAGTGGCTGATTAGCGATGATGTGTTGGCTAACATACCATCACAGGTATTCTGTGGGGTGCATTTTAAGGAAGAGGTGATAGTAGCTGAACCGTTGAGAGCTGTCACCCATGACAATTTGAAGAAGAAGGCGGACGTTGTGGGGACTGCATCTGGTAGCGTAAGTTTACCAGAGCAGAAGAGGAAAACAAAAAGATCCAGCAAATTAAAATCTCCTTGGCGGTTGAGGAAGTCGACAATCCCAAAGTCGGTGTGTAACAACGCAAGAAGGCTTCACAAATTTGTGATGACATCCGAGTGTTTCAGCCACAGGTAAGAAGTTTATGTTTAATAAGAAGTACAAGTTACAAGAATCTGATACGCGTTTTTGTACAACATTTTCCTATTCAAGAATGACGACATCAAAGTAAGTGTCGGCGAGTTCCGAAGCATGGAAATTGGGCAGCCTCTGTGTGTGGGCGTTATCAATGCATGGATGCGGTGCCTGAACATTTTAAAAGAGCTGAAAGATGAGTCGTCGCCAAGCCGAATATTTCTCAGCTTGAATGTGTGTGTAGGTATAAATAAAGTTTTTAAATTACTTTATCTCCCGTCGACTAATGTAAACTAATGTACTACACTATCAATGTGCAGTTGAATGCTAAGTATCTGGAGAATCCGGTTGATCAACTAGATGCAATCAGATATACGATTGAGAAGTTTTTGAGTGAGGATGTCGACGACATTCTGGTTAATTGTAAAATGGTAAGAGGGGATTGGGGTAGTTAACTGTTGTATAAAAAAGATACATCGAAATTAATCTAGTGAAAAATAAAACAAATTGTGTTTGTACAGGTTTTTGTCCCTGTTGGTGTTGCCCGAGAAGATAGTGGTATGTTTTTATCTGTTGGTGTTTAACATGTTGAATTCATCCATAGAATTGCTTGACAGCAGTCTCCATGCTAAGGAAAAGGGATTGAACAAATATGGGAACGAAATATATATTCTGGTGAGTTGAAGTTTTGAAATTGCATTCGAAGTTGAATTTACAGTTACATGTTATAACTGCATTTTATATTTGCATTTGTAGTTGCATTTTTTAGTTGCATATGGTAGATGCAACTATTTAATGTGTTCTATTTTCAATCTGTTTGAAACAGATAAAATGCAGTGATTGACGTACTGGTGGAGCGTGGCAACCCAAAGGCTCGTGAGTTTATGGGGAAGACAATTGATAGACTGATTCTGCCGTGGTGCACTCCAAATAACGATAACGAAAGTGGCGTATTCGTAATGCGTCATTGTGAAACATACATGGGGATAAAGGCCGTGCGTGGGAAATCGAGATGGATATGCCAAAAAAAAGTGTAAGCGAATTTAATTTATTTGGGGTATGTAATTGACACAAAATATATTTCTCATATGTAAATAAACTTATGCAGTTCAAATCTCGGTGTACCATTTTGCGAAAGATGTATCTGTACCAAATTCTGAAGTCTACATGCAACGAAAATGGTATCGAAATAGTTAGGCTAGTAAAGGAACATGAGGAGTCAAAATAATTGTAGTAGGGGCCTTGCAAAAATTGTTTATAATATGTTATATTTTGGGTTGCATTGGCGTTTGGGAAGAGCTATAATTCTGAACATGTAACGTAGAACCCGGACTCGTGTTAGCAAAAATGGCCATTTTGAGTTAACATTTGGAACATTTAACTTATTGAACCTGTTGTTGCACTTTATTGTTGCAACTTGTTGTTGCACTTACCTGTTGCAACTTGTAGTTGCACGTTTACGGATGCAACTTGTTGTTGCATTTATTTGTTGCACCTTGTAGTTGAAGTTTTATGTTATTTTTTTGTTATCTGGTTGCGGAGTAACAATGCAACTATGAATTCTAAACTTAGCTTAATAATTAATACTTGCATTTTTATTGTGGTGTCTATTACAACGCAGCGGGCATTCGTCTATCAAAAAACTTTGATCAAAAAGACTTTAATCGAAAAGGCAGATTTTCTTCATGACATGACTTATCTTAAGTTGGTAGAGACGACAGATTTTCTTCAACTGTTGGAAAGATATACCTAGCTTCGTTTTTTGGATTTGAGTCACATGTACGAGTGTCATGGCCAGGTTTTTTTACATATCTTGCATAATCGCGAGGCCGCTTCGACTTCGAAACATTACGTAAACATTGGGAATCAGCTTCACCAACTATCCTCTTCCCAGACCCCTTCGTGTAAACATGTTTTGGAGGTAATACCGTAGCTTCCTTGGGGTGAGGCGCACCGATTAATTCAGCGATCATTTGACTATTTCTTTTGGAAGTTGCCCAGAATTGGCAGCCTCTAATGTCGAACGCATTTCTTTGACTAAAGACAACATTTGGTCTTTCTTACCTACATCGTTCCCAATAATTTCGATACAGGCCTTGGACTCCAACCATATATCAGTACACTCTTTGTTTAGAGCTGTTGCTCCCCTGTTTGTCAAAAAACATTTTTACTTTTCACCCGTCCATCAATAAAGTGTTTCTCATTACCGAGACGTACTTCGAAATTGCAAGCTGCAGCATAGGTTCGATAGAAGTGGATCCCCGCCTCAATTGACTGAAATTTTTGTTCATGTTTGGGGGTTAAGTGTTCAGCACACAATAGAGTCCAATATGTTGCCCCATTCGGCGATGCAGACACTAAACAATGAGAATTATCCGTTACCATACAATTGCGATTTCCAACTGCGAGCAGAACACAATTTAGGTAAAAATGATACTGAAGCATATCATTTTTGTTCAAAATAATACAATGCAACACAACACAGGGACGACTGCATGCCGAAGTGCAAGTGGACAAAAAATACAACTATGGAATGCAACTATGGAATGCAACTACGAGCTGCAATAGTAAGGTGCACATGTGAGGTGCAACAGTTAAAATGCAGAAACCACCACCTTGCTCTAGCGCGCCGGCGGCTGGCGATCCCAACACAGTTTCGCATTGATTCCCACCCAAAACATGGTCTTCACATTGATCTCGCGTATGATACTTTGCAAAAATTAAAATCTCTTGAGAAACACTTTCGTCATTATCCATTGAATTCTTAAAATGGGTGAGGGTGATGTTCGGTTGAGTATGTGTTGAGATGGATGGAGATGAGTTTACAAGTAAACGGGTGAGAATGAGTTGAGATGGGTTGAGAATATGGGTCGGAGTTGATTAAGCAGATTATGATAAAGCTTGAAATTCTAAAAGCTTGAGGTATGAAAATGGTGGAGGGAATGAAAAAAATGAGACTATGAAAATGAGAGAGTGTTGATTAAGGAGAGAGAGTTGTAAACATCACATTGCATTAAATGAAGACATCTCAGCATGCATTAAATGCTAACTAAACTAATTAACATGCTAACTATTCTTATATTACCCTTTAGTTGCATTTCAATTGAAAAATAGTGGGACACGTAGACTATAGGTAACCATTGATCTTCCACTATCCAATGGCTAATAGTTGGACTCATGGATCCACCAAATAGTAGTGGATCCACCAGAGTAAATCTCTATATAGCTCACCCTTGCCCTAATTTGAGGACATTATAAATATTAAAAATGTAGGCATTTCATGTAATTTTGTCTAGTTCATTTACCTTTAAGGCTTTACAGTATGCCTGAAATTTCTGCATTGGTCACTGAAAGGCAGGTACAGAAATTATTCACATGGCGATACAGAAAGTATTAGGTAAGTACAAGGAGGCGTAGAAAATTAATCATCATAAAAAACTTTCATTAGCAGCAAAGTTGCATTCTCATTGAAGAAAAATCCAAAGCCCTAAAGGCATTGACAGCTGAAGCCCGCAACTTTAATTTTACAATTTATCGTTCAATCATAATTGAAGATCAACATGTACTACTAACATTGGTCTGTAAAAAATTGCTAAACTGCCTTTACCTGTGTCCAGCAGGGATATCTACATTACCACAATCTTCAGGAACCAGGAGAACCAGCCCTAACAATCTAAACAATGAACATGAAAGATCTAATACGCACTATCATTGCCATCTTCTGCAGGATTGGAAGGTGGTGATCCACTTTTACCATCAGGGTTTTTCAGATGACTGACACTATTAACATTCATCGAATTTGCTGAAATACCATATCCAGCAATCGCGCTCCTTCCAACATCCCCATTACTAGTTTTGCCTCTCCTGTCATCACCAAGCTCAACACTCAGATTACCACCAGAAACCAAAACCATACCCTGACTGCTCGCCCTATTTTGCAGACCAACACTACTCGAAGATCCAAAAACAGTGGTAGAGTTACCCATAACCATCCTATCCCTGCCACAACTACTACTTCCAAAACCATTCCGATCGACCCCCTTAGCTGATCCAACAGCTCGACTATCCACTTCTCCAAGTTTCCTCATCTTTTCCTTAGCAACCAACGCACATATCCCCTCCAAAGCCTCCCTCGCTCTCTTCCTACTCACCGTAGCTTCCTTGACTCTCTTATGCGCATCAGCTTCCACCACATGCGCCGCTCTATTCATCGACTCTACAGCTATCTTAGCAGCACAAAGAAAAACCTTAGCTTTCTTAACATCAACCTCGAACCGCATATCACTATTCCTCTTCGCATCGAAAAACAGAAATTTAGGATCACTACAAGATGGACACAAATAGGGAGACTTAGCTACTGCATTATTATCTGAATTAGGCAAGCAACCAAGATGAGCAATTGAAGGGCATTTCTGACAAATGACCCTCTCGTGTTGAACCGTATAGATTTCGAAACAGATGGCGCAGAAGGAGGTTGGATGGAGTTTGAGAACGCAGGAGGTACATAGTCGCCGATGCTCTCCCCGGAGATGGACGTAGTGGAGAAGCCACCGGTCTTTGAAAGCGCAGTTCCCGCACTCCGTTGAATCTTTGTTAGACGAAGAATTCATCTTCCGAGGATCGGAAAGCGCCACAAGCGTCGATCTCGAAGGGCGTTTTAGGGTTACGAATTCGATCTTTCACGGCACCAATCGGAATCTGGTCGAATTGAGCAATTGGCGTTGGGTATTTCAGATTGATTTGGGCCTGATTTCGGTCCGACCGTTTAATCAAATTAAATTTCATGGTTTTCTTGAATTTCAAATGTAATAAAGTGAGTTAAAGAAGCGATAGATAAAAATTAAAAGTATATAAATTCTTTTTGGAGTATACATCAGGTCAAAATATAATTTATGTTATAAACTATAAGGTTAAGATTTAGAGGGATAATATGGTTTATGAGACAGAAGGAGGATATCTTAACGGTTAATTTGATTAATCAGACGATTAATATTAAATTAATTTTTTATCAAATAGAGCAGTTGGATTTGCAAAAAATACGTGGCGGTTATATATGACGGTTGTTTTGAGTTTAAATCTCATTTTTTAGATTATTAGAAATCAATGTTGATATGATGTCTCACTGTTTGAAGAAAATAAAAATGTCCTCCTACATCTTTTCCGATAAACTATAAATATATCGATCCTATATTTGGGAAAAGGTTCAAGGATGATCAATAAATTCATGTGAAACAGATGTACATTATTTCAACTTTTGATTTCCATTAATCTAACAGTTAATATTAATAATCGTCATTCACCGATTCTCCCATATTTTTTTAATTCATTATAAATTTAATTAAATGTAAATTTGCTTCATCTTATTTTATAGCTGGCATTGACAATTGAACTCAAGATCCTCAGCGACGTTATGAATATGACGGTGAGTGTTGCTGGGACGATGAGATTGAGGACCGGAGGGCAGCATCAGGGTAGGGCCTAACGGCTGGGATCACGGAATGGAGGATGATGGTAATTGTGCGGCGTCTAATAGGCAATAAGGGTGTCTTCAGACCTTTAATAACCATTTTCACTTTATTCAGCGTTCATTTCAAACAATACACACACGAGTACTGAAACTTGCTTGACAGTCCTAACAAGTACGTGTTTGGGATAGGCTGAAACCGGTAAACTTCTAAACAGAATTCAGAACACTTGCCAAGAAGAGACTGGCAAACTAAGATAAGCTATGGTTTACCCCGTAAAGCTTCAAAGAGCAAATTTATTACTAACATTGAGGCCAAAGAGTTGAATAAACAGCAACATTGCTGCAGAAAACTCACAGGGACGGATAATATAAGGCAACAGAATCAAATAGGTCTATGGGATTGGAACTTGGAAGAGAATTTGTCACTCAGCAGCACACAATCCACCATCTCAGCTTTGGCAAAAGTCATTCTACTAATCTAAGTTTCTTGATTGTCCAGCTGCTTCCTCGCTACCACTGAATAGTTCCACGACGTTTACTGAGTAGTTCCACAATGTTTACGGAATAGTTCCACAAAGCTTAGTAGATCCAAATTCAAAGTTAGAAAGTTTCAGGCTTTCAAGCATTGCTCCTGAGAAATTCATAGATACTGTCCGTCAGATGGTTTCACTAATAGACAAACCCATTTCAGTCAATTCAACTGGTTCCATTAAAACAACTATATATTTATTCAACAGAGCAAAAATGAGCTCCAACTGAACACATGAGTCCAAACTCAAGATCAATTCAAATTACAAAATTGTGCTTCATACAAACAAATCCGTGTCACAAAAAACACCTGTTTGACAAATAAATGTAACTAGGCAAACTTATGTGCCAGTCATTTTGATGAACTGCAGAATGCAGGGAATGAATATTTATCCATAAGTCATGCTTATCTAGCCGAATAAAAACCCTCTCTATGAGTAATCATCGAATTACAGGATGGAGAACAATTACATTATTAGAAATGATAATTTTAAGCCACACGGATTTTAGACTGTCCACACATGTGTAAAATTTATGTGATTTCTAGGCAGCAAGATTTGCAACCACAAAATAACTAAATCATATACTCATGTGCTAAAATAGGGGACAGAAAAGAGTTTGATGTAATGTAGATTTGGTATTTCGACAAAGTGCGGCATAAACACACATAGGATAAAAGGAATGCAACCCAAAACAAGCCTGTTAATTCAATAGAGGAATCATTATGTCAGTTACTAGGCATAAGGGTACCTCATTTGCCTGGGAGTTGTGAACAGTTGAAACCATCACGGACGAGTCCGTTGATCACATCTCTGAACCTGTAGTAATCATCAGCTGTATTGTACACTTGATGTGATATTCGAGCATAGCCAGTGAGTGAATCGACCTCTCCATCTTTCGTTGGCCGGTAATATAAAGGCACCTCAATTTTGTAATTATTCCTCAAATATGCTCTCAACTTGAGACAATCAGAATCGCTATAGATCCCAAAAGATGCAGGCAATCCAACCATAATCATGCTAGCACACATATGTGCGGGACACCCAAGATTCGTCCCCCATGCCTTAGCCAACATTTCTCCCATCTCAACAACAGCATCATGATTGCGCTTTTTGATACCATCAATGCCGCCTTCAAACCTATTAATGAATTCAATCACGGACGGCACAACCAACTGAGAGCTATAATCCCGCGTCCCAATCCACGCACTCTCGACTGCTAGACCATTACCATACTCGTGAGACACTACAGGGTGGTGTAGATTAGAATTGTTGACAGCCGACTTTCTGCAATACAAAAAAGCGACAGACGGCGGACAGAAGAACCATTTATGTAAATTACTAGTATAAAAGTCAGCCCCAATTTCCTTCATGTCAACATCAACACATCCAATAGAATGTGCAGCATCAACAAACACCTGATCAACTCCTTCCTCCCTGCAAATCTTCACCAACTCCTTGACCGGAATGATAACGCATGGCATGGAAGTAATGTGATCAATCACAGCCAGCCTGACTCTCCTCCCACTAGACTTCCCCTTCATCAAAGCCTTCCTAAACTCACTCACAATCTCATCATTTGACTTCACAGGAAACGGCAACTGAACCTCTATAACACACCCTCCTGCCCGAGTCACATACGCCTCAATCGACTTCTTCACAGCACCATACGCATAATGAAGCATAATGGCAACATCTCCTTTCTGAAACTTACCTTCAGTAAAAGCCCATCCAATCTGCTGCAGAACAATAGCTGCAGCAGTCGTGGCATTATCGACAAGCGAAACCTCATCAATGAAATCAGCATTAATCAATTCCTTGACAATGGTCCTTGAGTTGAGGATATTAGGTTTGAGATGGTTGAAGTAGAAGTCATCCGGCTGCTTGAGAAACTCGAGTTGCCACTTGCGCTGGGCTTCGAGGACGGATGAAGGACATGAGCCAAAGCTTCCGTTGTTGATACGGATTGCGGCGGGATCGTGATGTGCGAACTCGGCGCGGATTTCTAGGTCGGAGATGAATGGATTTAGCTTCGGCTTCTTATAGTTGTGGCCTCCGTTTTTGGAGGCGTGGTCAGACTCGTCGGACATGACGGTGGAGGTCGAATTTGGGGAATTAGGGTTTGGGAGAAGATGAGGGAAGAACGATTTGATGGAATGGTGACGCATGTGTGAGTCTCAGTTTGGTCGCCGCACGAACCGGTCGACGAATTGGCTACGTCTCCGATTGGACCGAGAAAATTTGTAAACCCAGCTGAACGAACCGTGAATGTTCGTCGATCGAACCGATGTGATGCTACAAATGGAGGACATGCGAGGAGGAAAGTGAGATTGAGTTTCCGGTACGTATAGCTCAATTTTTGAAATTTCATCCATCCTCATATTTGATGAGGAGCACTCTAAGTACATTTATATTCATAATTACGTTCATAAGGTTATATTTCAATCGTACATTTCATTCATTATTTTATTAATTGGGTTACATATGTCTAACTTTAGAGTTAATGGATGACACTAAATTCAAGTGAATTAGTAGTTGACACGTGTCACCCAATTGATAAAGTAATTGATGATTGATGTACGATCTTACAAATGTAAATTTAAGCGTGCAAACGACTTGAACGCTCCTCTAAGATTTCATTACAAAAACGTTACATTTAAATTTGATTACGAAATGATAGCCTTGACGCCTAGTAATCATGCTCTTAGTTAAATATGTTTTGAAATTTATGTTTCATTGGTTTTAGTAAATAATTCTAAGGGTATTAAAAATCAAATAAAACTATCTCGACAGTTTCAAACGGAACTATTTAGTGAATCCACCTCGTATCATTGTCAACAAGCAATTACTCTTTGTAAATTAAATGGCACTGTTTGCGCAATTATGCTTTTGATTAACAATTATGGTCAGACAAAAGTTACGTCACATGTTAATCCCTAGTCAAAGCCACGTGTGGATAGTCAAACATGTTATCTTCATAGTCAACTTCTTTTTACAAGATAAAAGAAACTTCTTAACTACAGTCAAAGTACTCAACTCTCCTAATGGGAATCCAGCATCATATCATTATTAACATAGACTAAGATTTCATTTAAATACTAAGTGCACACGTGCACTATCCCGACTCACACCACAGCAACAGTCAAACACAAAAACCGGCCTTTATTTGAGTATTTCCACTAGCTCGTAGGGAAGGTGCATAGAGGACTTTCCATGGCTTTCATTCCTAACAAGAAACCCAAAATTAGTACAACGTCAGTGAAACCCAAGATGGCCGGATTGATAACAAAGGTGGAGGAGCTCAGCACTTTATGCGGGGTTGAAGCTTGTGCAATCATATATGCCTCTGATACTGACCGAATCCCTCAAACATGGCCGGCTGATCACTTACAAGTGCAGATGTTTTTAGACAAGGTCAAATCTCTGCCGCGGTATGAGCAAACTAAGTTTAGCGCAAATGCCGATATTCTCCTTGAGCAAAGTATCAAAAAGGCCAAGGTTAAGTTGGCTAAAGTAAAGAGAGAGAGTAAGTTGAAGCAAGCGAGGGAGTCCATGTCACATTTGCTTGACGGGTCGACGAAGCTGAATATCCCTTCGGTTGGTTACAAAGACCTTCATGTTGTTATCAACCGAGCTATGAATGATGTTCAATGCCGCATGGAAGAGCTGATGAGCAAGAGAGAGGATAACAGTGAAAAAAGCCCTAGCGAAAGTTTGGCCACTACGGTGATCCCAAGCAACTTGGAAGTGTTTGTGGTACCAGAAAATGAATCTGCTAGTGAAGATTTGATGAAGCTTGTGGCGGATGAAATGGGTTCACAAGGTTTTGATCCTCAGCATTTGATCACGGACTTTGATTTTGATTTTGATATCGAAGATGATCAGTGGTTCTTATAGTGTGAGGGCACTGCACTGCACTGCACTGCACTGCACTGCACTGCTGGGAAGGTGAAAAATAGATGGTTAAAAATCTTTTTCACATTTTCATTTTCATCCATTTTTCAAATGTTTATTAGTAGCAATTTTATGTGTATTTTTTGGAGTTATTAATTACAGTCATATTAATTCATTTTGAATAAATATGTTAAGAGTTAGAATTTAAAGGAACATTTAAGTTTTGTAGGACATGTGCGCAAACATCATCTAAACTATTGGTTTTGATTAATCTAACAATTGAATTAAATTATTTTTTAATTCAAATAGGTGAATGAGTTAGTAAAATACGAGTGGTTGAAATTTGACGGTTATAAATAAAATCAACGTTTGAAATGACAGCCTTCTTGAATTCCTCCCTACATGTTAATTATATAAATGTATAATTATAAGAATCCACTTGTATCTTTGAAATTAGTCAAATTACCACGAACTGCCCGTATGAATTTAAAGTATTACTAATATTTTAATCAAGTAAAAATTCTGAATTTTGTAATAAACATCAGATATATCATTAATTGTGCCATGAAATGATGATACGACAAGAAACTAAAAACTTTAGATTTTAACACCACATAATAAAAGTTTGGATTTAAATGTCACGTGATTAATCCAACTATGTTTGGAAAGTTCAATTACCATTAATACATTTTTTATGTCTTTCGTTATTATGCGTTAACTGGTTAAGTTTTAGAGAAACATTAAATATTTGAGACATAATAACTTAATCTCATCCGTGTGATTATTAATAATCAACAATCAAAATCATATTTCACGGTATCACATATACTTAGATTTACTTCTTAAACTTTACTCATGCCCTAATCTACTTTAAAAATAAGGAGTTTAGTTTTATAGGACATAATTTTTGTGAGACGAAGAAACATAATCTTAAGCGTTGATTTGATTGATCATGCAGTTGAATTAAAGTTAATTTTTAATTATATTAAGCAGTTGGATTTTCCAACTTAACAGTTATTAATATCAACAATTAGATTAATAAAAATCAACAAACGAGATGAACCCTCTCTAACAGTCTAACTCATTCCAAAAATAGTAACACAGTTACTCAAGTTGCGTCAGAACTCTGTTTTGGACTTTCTAGTAATTAGATAACCAGTCCTCTGAGGTTTTTATTTTACATTCCCTGCATTCAATTTCTGATTAATTACAAACTGACCCTGACTTTAACCTAATCGCTTCAATTCAAAATTGGTCGATTCCTAATTTCCGCCAATCGTACGAGCTCACTCCGTTCGACGACCGCCGTGCAGCTCGATGAACCTGGCTCGTGACAAATACGATCAGTAAGAGGTAATGTTGAAAATGATTGGTTTGGAAGTCAAGATCATTCTTCTATTTTGAAACGTTGGTAGGAATGTGATACGTTTTTAGGGTTGTGCGCTGTTTGCTTTGTATAGAAAATGATAGTGTGCTCGGAAGATGTTCGACAAAATGGATGAAAGAAATATTGATTCTTTTAGACTAAGTTGTACATTTGTCAATGATGTATGTGGATTTATTGTTTTAAATATCAACTGAGTGTTTCAAATGTATTCAGTGCTCTTGCTAATGCAGGGTTAAATAACATTTGTGAAGTTTGCTATCAATGTGATTGGCTCGATGCAGTTGCTTTATACATGGAACTTTAACTGAACTAGATAGTTAAATTTTAATGTATTGAGCTAAAGTTCAGTTGCTATCAATGTGATTGTCTCGATGAAGTTGCTATCAAGAGATAAAGGTTTTGTGATCATGGAAATATGATGTGAGGAATAATAAATTTGACAAAGATTATGGTTATTTTAAGAAGCATCTATGTGTAATAAACTGTTGTGTTGAGTCATGGTCATTGAGAATCAGTTGATATTCAAGTCAAAAGTAAGTTTTATCTTGTCCTCAAAACATGTTATCTGAATGCAAGAAACTTATCTGGGGTATATGCTAAAGGTGCTGGTGAAGTAAATGATTCAGTGTTAAATTGGTTGGGATGACTATTACCAAAGCATTTGGCATTAGTGTTGAGTATTTGGCTCTTTCATACGGCCCACTGAGTTCATATGACAGAGTCCCTTGCAGAAAGAAATTGTCATCAATCAGATTTGTTTTATAAGCTGTCATTTTGATTGTGATTTTTTGACTTTCTTCGGATCTGTAGTACTTTCTTCCATATTTGTAACTCTTACAATGTATGATGATTGACTGGAGTGAAGATGGTATTTTTGTGTAGATTAATTGTATGCTATCACGCCATCAATATTTCCTTCTCTACATCATGTGACTTACAGAATGTGATTTTAAGTTGCAAAGGTTTTGGCATTGCTGATGGCTACTCTTGTACTACTTCAACACTCGTCTCAAAATGAAAATCATCCGAGGTAATCCACTATTCGCTTTCTATTTTGTTTTTAACATCCTCCAATATCTGATATATGTTTACTAGTTCACCCGATTCAAGTCTTTATAAGCACTTTTACATTCCTTTATTATCTGACTTCTGGGAACTCACATGTTATGAGCTCACTGTTCGTTGGTTTTTCTGGTTATTACACAAACTCATTGAGAGAAGGTGGACATCGGCTCTTATTTCTAGGAACTGTATTCTCTCTCTTTTTGCGTAAACTAAACTCCTCCTCAGGTTAAAACCTCTTCGGGTTAAAAACTATAAACCGGAACAAAACAAACACCTAGATTCACCTGGCCCATACACATTCTATCTCTCTTAGGAGGAACTGACAGTATTTAATATCTTAAGCACTCAATACTGACATCTGAACTGGGTAAAAGTTATGTTTAACAAAAGTAGTAGTATAATTTGATATTTTTATTTAGCTACTCTGTAAATTACACATCATTTTCCCATTAATCTATTTTGATTTTTATGGTTACTATTGTCAGTCATGAAGTATGAAATCAAAAGCTCTAATAAGCTATTATCAATTTGATCTGACTGAAATTGCAATTTCATTCTCATTATCGGTAAAGCAGAATTATGCTCACATTTTCTGGAGTTATTAGGTGAATCAGCATTTAAGTACTCTAGTCAGCCAACCCGAATTCCATTTTCTCTGCAGATAGATTGTAAAATTGCACATCTTAAATTTCTGGTTCCTTTTTATTAAATTCAGACTGACACCATACAATACCATGGCTGTAAATTTCACTTACTAGTATCGTTTATCGTTTGGTCACAGAACTCTATGGGCTTATCCTGACATATCAATATCTTGCACCACACCCAACTGATTCATGGATCCTTGCATTGTTATGATGGTCAAAATGCCAGGGTGATTCAGTGGTACAAGCTTGATTTGGGTGGGGTGGCTTTTAGCTGGTATACTAGTTCTGTTCTTTTAATTTATAATATTTGGTGCACTTATTCAACCAAACCATTTAAGTTCAATGTTCATTTCAGCACTAGGATCCAAGAGACTTGTTAATTCTTGGTGGGTCCTTGATCATGAAGATATGATATCAAGACATGACATATCCATGTCGGACAGCTTCGTTCTCTGCCTGGAACATATTATTTTGGCGTTCAAGGCATCCCTACTCTAGGGTTATTTTGTTAGCTTAAATGATATGAATGATTGGGCTGCCCTTTCATGCAATCCAAGAGAGTAAACAGATGCTCAGCTGCATCTTTAACAGTCAACAGATTAGAGACATCTACGTGAGTACACCAGTAACGCTGACATTTCTGAGAATGGTGGTTAACCAGATATAGATTCAAATAAATGCCTGCAAATTTATGGAAGGACAAACTAAACCTCTGAAGCGCAAAGATTAGGGACCTCCACATGACTGCACTGCATCAGTGGTGCACCACCATTCCACTGCACCCTGGAAATTTTATCAACTATGTATGTATATGCAAGTCAAGTTATATATCGCACATTATTAGTTCATAAATAAGCTTTCCCTTCGTTTGATTGGTCAGTCGTCATGTGCAGATTTCCACTGATGCTGGAACGTCCTGCAACATCTGATGTTACTGGTATGTGATAATTTATATTAACTCGCCCGTTATTTTAAAAGAAATCGGTGTTAAGCTTAACTTATTCGTAACGGAACGATTCTTAAGTTTAATATTCTAGTTGTCGGTATGATTGTAGAGATGCCGAATATAGCAGAGTATATATGCTGTTTGTTTTTGTGGCATAATTCATGGTAACTAATAATGGGAGTATGTCTGCATCCGAATAGAGTAGAGGACCACAGTTTGCATGATTAGGACAAGTGAAAGTATGCCGTGTTTGGACAATGCTATTTGAAAGTAATAGCAGAAAGAAAATGAATTGTAATTTGTAATAAAACCAAACAACATGACTTAGGCCTGATTGAAGGGCTGTGGGCCTCAAAGTTATGGGACAGGATCACGTGAACAGCGTATGAGGCACACGTGAACTCCCATGCCCTGTTTTTCCCCATTCAACAGTGGGGTCCACATAGAGTCTGAAGGTTTAAAGATAGTGATTACATAGAGACGTTAGTGGCCATTGATTTCTATGGTTCTGAGGATTCCTGAAGTCCTTTAGATTTGGAAACATGTCACCTGTGTTCAAATTCAGATTAAAAGGTTTCTTCAGTGATTTGCAAAATTATTTTTTTATTATAATATTATATTATCTAAAAGCCTCCCCAAACATCTTGAAGAATTTTTATTTTATAACGAGGTTTGCTTCAGAATCTAATGATTAACAAGATTGTAATCTCTAAGTAAAGTCTTGCAGACAAAGAGATATTGAAAAGCTTGTGGAAAAAGTTGAAATTTTAAAAAGAAGGAAACTGGGTTGATGAAATTGATTTGCAGAGACTAGGATAACATTTTTAAATACAAATGCCATAAGATAGCTGATAGCAGGTCCAATAATATGTTCTCTGAATTAAATGTTATGCATAGCTGCTCTCTGCAGTCTGCACCATCTCATACATTGAAAATTTGATAATTTTTGTCTCTGTACTGGCCTATTTCAGGTGTTCCTAAGAAAAAGAACAATATTTTTCTGAAGTGACGCAGATTCAGGAAAGAAAGGTTATTTATCTGAAAACAGTGATATGAGCTTCCTTGATTAGTTATCAAAGTATCTCTCCTTTTTCCTTTTAATTTGTAAAATAAGGAAAAACAGAAAGTTTACTCATTTCACTATTAGGTGAGTCATTAAATTTTAAATGAGCTTTGCTAGGGACATTGACAGTGTATATCGAATGTTGTTTTGTCCCTTTTGCCCTTGATTTTTGCCAAAAACACATGGGGTTTTGTGATTGGGGGCATTTTCATCTGAAATCCGCATTTCACTTTTTAAATTTAGATGCATGAACCATTATTTATTAGCAAAACTAACAACTGCTACTATTGCGGTGACTCGGCAATAGTAGATACAAGGTATAGAGTGTTCTTGTGTTATTAACATCTTAGGGTGTTTTACAAATCATTTACTCCATATGATTCTCTTTAGCACGTGGAAACAACTATAAGTTTCGAAACTTCCAAACTGTTGTCTGATGAAATTCCAAAGGACAACTTGGGTGAGGTCTGAGTCTGACTTATTTATATCTTTTGCAGGGGTAGGTCTGAGTACACTTGAGAGTTGAGCGTTTACGAACTGTAAAATTCCTTAATTGAAGTCCATCCTTGCCATTACCCATCGGAAAAGTGAGCCATTTTGCCTCTCCCATATCTTGGGTCGGTGTATTTTGGCTGCATCTCCCTAATAATTATATCCTGATTTTCTGTCTTAAAATAGCCTGGTTAAGATTGTTTATTCATTTGCTGAAGCATGACTCGGTGTGACTTTTTCAATTATGTTGGATAATGTGGGGATTCCTATTACTTTGAGTTCAACTGTTTTTTGCTGATTAATCTGGGTTTGTTGATAGGGATACTTGTGTTAGAGAAGATGACTTAATTGTGTGCACACGTTGCTTAAAGTCTTCCAATTTGTTGAAAATGTTTTCGCATGGTGTTTTCTCAATCTTAATATTTTACATGTTTTTCAGTATATAATATCATTACCCATGTCTTTTTAAGATATATCTTACTGTGTGAGACTGGCTGGCTATGTGCTATTGTTAATGCTCTGGTCGTCTTTGAAGGGCTTCCTGCAAATCAAGGACTACCATGTGAGAATAGGTTGTGGGTTTGAATCTCTGCTGTGCTAGGCGCCTCCTTGTTATGTGCTATCTTCAGTGTTAAGAATCATAGTTGTTTACACTCCTATTTATACCAACTATGTCTCTTTCTGAACTCTACCGACTGGCAAAAGGGAAACACATACAAAGTGCTGCCACTTGCTCAACTGAGCCACATTCACGGTAAGTTTTTGACTCACTTCTCTACAAAATTTTGTAAATCTAAACAATCCTAGTGATGGTTGTTACTCTCTTTATGTGTATTTTCTGGTAGAAATCATTAACCATGCATTATTTTTTTGCTTTACATTACCAAGTTTCAGTGATGATCAATCTAGTTTGTTTATTGTTATGGGACTGTGTTGCAGACCAGGAAGTGATGTTGCGGAGCTAGTGTGGGAAAATGGCCAAGTTGTGATGCAAGGACAGCTGAGTAAAGCAATAAAGCCTACAAGTAATATTAATCAATTAGAAGATATGCACAGAACAGCCTTTCAAGAGATAAAGGCTCAGTAAAGGGGGATAATATCAAAACGGGACTGGGAAGGCTCGGGATGATGGAATCTGCAATGAATGACTTTCATATACCTGTTCCATCTGAGTTGGATGAACAAGATGATATGGTACCATGGTTAAGGTACCACATGGATGGGGATGAGCATGTTCAGCACTACAATTCTGATTTCGATACGGAGCTGTCTGGTGTCACTGCACAAAACCTCTCGAACCATATTAAACCTGTTACAGCAGCTGAGAGACGATTATATAGCATTCGAGGCATTATCGATTCCATCCCACTCATGTGCAGAATCTTGTGGGTTCGGAACAGTGCAGTGTACCTCCTATAAGGCCTAAAGAGGGTCAGTTGGATCAGTTGTCAGCTCATCAATGTGTACGCCTATTTCCTTCTTTTAGTTCAAAGGCTTCAGATATCGATAGCAATTTTCTGAATAAGAGCACAAGGAAGCTCTTTCTTGGCGATTCGACTAAAAAACACTGTCCGACCTCTGTGTATCCCAAAATGAAGAAGCAGACGCAAGATCTAGGCCACCCATTGCTAGCTCGACTATAATGAATTTCTCCATTTCTCAAAGCACACAATTATTAAATCCAGTCCTGATGCAATCAGCATAAAAAATGGTCCTGAAGTGCCAGTTACAAACAAATGGATGGTAAGGAAATAGGGTCTGTTTTGTCAGGTGCAAAACCAGCGAATCCTTCACAGGTGGCTTCCATTAGTGGCCAACAGAGAGACAGTGGGTTGCATAGCCAGCTTGCCGTGTTGTCGGCAGTAGATGGATCTAAGTTGTCTATTTTAAACCCACTAGAAATGCCAGTTTCTACTAACCATTCAGCTCTTGTAAGTTGCCAGGATAGCAAAATCATTGACGTGCCACTGAAACCTGTAGTCCCTAATGGGAATGCGGCTACTGGAACGTTGAAAGACTGCAGATCCTGTTGTTGCACCCTCAGTTTGTTCTGGATATAGTGCTGATAGAGCTTCAAATGATCCAGCTTATGGTTTAAAAAGAAAATTTTATGAAGACGACGTGGTTATTCAGAGTTCCGTAGTGAAGTATGCGTCTGAAGACATTTCAAAATCTCATTCTTGCCAGTGATATTTAACTACAAAGTTTCTGATGGTTCTCTCTATGCAGGATATTGAAGAGGAGTCAGTAGGCATTCGGAAGGCAGCCTTTAATCGCGTAGGCTCTGGATCTAAGAGAAGCAGGGCAGCTGAAGTACACAATTTATCTGAAAGGGTGCATACTCTCCTCCCATCCAAGTTTTTTCAATTTTTTTTGCAATGTCACTTGCTAACATCCTGAAGTCTTTTAAATCAGAGACGGCGCGACAGGATCAATGAGAAAATGCGAGCATTGCAAGAACTCATACCCAACTGTAACAAGGTAATATACATATTGAAATAGGCGGTCACAAAATTTCTTTTCTTGAATTTTACGTGTGCTCAATATAATCAAGAGTATTTTATGTAGTCAAAATTTCCCTTCCTGACATGTTTGTAAACTTTAGGTGGATAAAGCTTCAATGCTTGATGAAGCCATAGAGTATTTGAAGACACTTCAACTCCAAGTACAGGTAACTTTTCATAGACTCGCATAAATATATTCACATTCCACAGTTGCAAAAGCTTAGGCATTTATTGGACTTGTAAAATTATGTTGTTAATAGATGATGTCAATGGGACCTGGGTTGTGTATGCCGCCTATGATGTTACCTCATGCAGCTCACATGCCACGGTTTTCACCAATGAGCATTGGAATGGGAATGGGAATGGGGATGGGATATGGTTTGGGCATGCTAGACATGAATGTGAACCCGTCAAATTATCAACTAGTACAAATGCCTGCTGTTCCAGGAACTCGATATCCTATGGCACCAGCTCCTGGGTTGGGAAACTTGTCTGCAACTCTGTTGCCAAACCTTCCAATGTATGGATTCCAAGGACAAGGTATAGGCGTGCCAATGTCATGTGCTCCTCCAATCTCGTACGCAGGGCCCTCAAGTAGGCCGGTCATGGATTTAAATGGTATAAATTCAGTGCTTCCTGTTGGAGATTTAGCTCAAACCTCTCAGGTGAAGGAACAGAATGTAACCCTGGCAGAACTACCAAAAACTGGTAACTAATTAGGTATGTGTAACACTACTGCTTACAGTTTATACAATTCAGTCATACATTAGGTTATACGTCTCCCACTGCATAAAACAGCTCTAATAATAGTATCTTATGGCAGGAGTCGAGTGATGTGCATCTTCTCCAAACATCCAAGGGAATAGAACCTTTGACCAAAGTTGATCTTCCTTTTAGAGAATATTTTTTTGTGAATGTTGAGACAGGAGAAAACTTACAATGAGAGTTACTTGAAAGATAAACTATACAAACTAACACTAACAACAGGGTTCATTCTTGTTTCTTTATGAAATACTGAATAAAGCACTGATGCGGTCTTGTCCAAAATTCAAGTGCATTCTTCTCCCACAAGTCGATCAACAGAACACTATCTTTTTTTTTAATTCAAGGTGAGAATATTTCATTGAAAGAGATATTACAATACGTGCAAAGGAAACATAATCGAACGGACAAATTCAAAGACAACACTACGTCGAAGAAGTCTCATTAAAACAGATTGAGGAGCGGGCCATGATCGGCGCCATCCCAACGAGCTCATCAAAGTCCACACAGCGTTCGGACTCGAGAAAAACCCCAGAGCAACCCAGCCGAAGGACCGAGATTGCCTCAAGGCCAGGAAAAGCAAGAAAGACCAAAGCAAGGGATCTGGCCCAGGCCCACAGGCAGACAAGCCCATCAGCATCTCCCGCAGCCACTCCAATCACACACGCGAAAATCCTAGCAGCCGCCGCCGCGCCTCCCGAAACCCCAACAGCCGCCGCACCTCCATCCTGCTCAGGCAGCCGCCCACCACGCGTCAGAACGTCCTCGAGCAGTAGCCGCCGCCCAAGCACCCACCATCCGTCTCGCGTCCGATTCGCGGTCCGTCGCCCACAAGCCACCGCCCCAGATCAACAGGCCGTCACCCACACGCCCAAGCAGCCGTCTCCCTAACCCCAGTCACTCCGGCCGATCCAAAGCCCCATCCACCCCGCCACAAACCCGCTCTAGCCGCGACCTCTCCGACGCTGGTCCACCACCAGATCGGACACCACGCTGAGGCTTGGATGGAAGACCAAGCCTTGGATCCTCCACAACGCCGCCAACCGTGCAGTGTCCAAGCCTCCGAAGACCACGGCAGATCCCACCATTCAGACCAAACAAGCAAGCTCCAAGGCTTGAAGGAAACTAGCTCAACGCTGGAGGAAGGCTAGCATATATGCTAGAGGAAGGAAGGAGGCAAGCCTCCATTATTGAAAGGAAAAGCAACACTAAACGCAAAGGAAAGCAACGCAACCCCGGGCGGAGGAAGACGGATCTCCTCCCCTGGAGAAAGGGTGTCTTCCCCACCCTAAACGGTGAGTTTCAGTGGTGGCAACGAGAGAGTTTCAGTTAGAGAGAACTTTGTTTCAACCAAACACACACAAATAACAGAACACTATCTTTCATTATAACGAAGTGCCCATTACACGGAGACCCGGTCCAAGCTTTCGACAGGTGAATCCCTGTACTTAACCCGGTCTGAAAGTGTAGTTAAGTGGTGGTAGATAGAAAAATCCTAAAATAAATAAATAATAAGCATTTACTGTAACAAAGCAGTTCCCCTCTAATCAAATTAGTGTCCAAAAGATTATCACTAACTTATATTCAATAAAATTTAATTAGAATGCAAGCTTCCATTTGGCATTTGACAAGTAGCACTTCACTTTTAATCAAATCGAACAATTATGATCGCTTTAATTATTGTCATTTGCTATCATTACCTTGTACATCACACAGCTCATGATGTCAAAAACTGAGATACTATAAGATCAGACATTTCCTCATATAGATAGGATTTCAATTCTTGCATGACATATTTGGGCACACTAATCTTTTAAACCAATTCATTTTACATTTACATGCAAAGAGAGGGAGATTTATTATATGCACTTCACTCTTCAACAAAGTAATAGTTATTGTCAATGAAAAGTTCAGGCTAAAAATTCGACACGTTTCTAGGTTAATCATGTAGTTGCAGTCAAATGGGACATTGTCCTTCACCTTTTAGTAGTCCTTAATAATTTGATATTTGAATGTTGTATGTTCCTCAGACCTTATAGACACTGATCTGAGGCTGTGGACATATCGTGTGTTCCTATGTGTCTAAATTGCATAATGTTATGTTCCTCAAACCTTATAGACACTGATTTGAGAAAAGAGTGTATTGTGTTCCTAGGAGTCTCTTCCTTAATTCAACGTGTCCTACATTGTATAATGTTTTGCTATGTGTCCTTTGCTTTCGATAACACGACTTTAAATGGACAGCTAATAAAACCTTAATGCATGATTAAAAGATGGTCCAGCAAGCCTGTGCTTGGCTGTCTAGCTATATTCATATCAATGGTCTATCTCATTTATCGTATGACATGGACATCATGGATGTTGTTAAATATATTTACACGTTTAATTAATTAGTTTGTTCAGTAAGTTCAAACTTTAAACCGATTCAAGTTTTGATTGATTACCAAAATCTAGAAAGAAATAATAACATAACATATTCTTTAGAGGAAAAATGACAGACGGTAGAATTAATAATCTTACCATTGTAAAATAATGTATGTGCAAGTAATTGTACGAGGAGCGGTCTAACTGTCAGACAATCTGTTTCTATTTCAGAGGTCAATAATATATATATATATATATATACATCGCCTTTAGTTTGGTTCTTATCGGCCGTCACGTAAATCAGAATTACATATACTAGCAGGGCACAAAATGATTCCAAACGGATGATATAAAAAGTTCACTTTGAACAAAACGGAAAAGACAGTATAAATATCATCAAAACCGACACAATAATCGAGCATCTTAAGGCACTAAACAATGAGAGGAGTAGAAAGAAACACAAATGATTGTTGCTATAAAACAAATAAGTATATGTGTTTAAATGAAAAGAATAGTTGACCCTTGAACAAAAAGATATTACAGGCGGCTCATAGACAGCTCGTATGCATATTCTAAACAACTCAAGATAAACCCTAAAAATGCATGAGATATTATACGTTGAGAATATCTGGTCTACATAGTCAGAAATGAAAGGAAGGTGCCCAATGACTACACACCTTGAGCCTAACTCTGTACAAAGAAGAATGCTTAATATAAAAAGGGTCAGGTTCTCCCAAGCAAGTTTCCAAAGCAATGATACAAAATGAGGCTTGTCTGCGAGTCATAATTTTAATCTTTAAGTACGATTAGAAGGGATAATTGTAAATGGAGAACATTGTTTATGTTAAATAATAAAGAATGCCAGTTGACAAATTGTTCCATATCGAGTAGTTGGATGGTATTTACAAAGTATATATATTAGATCATGAATCATATCCTATAAGTCGACTTTTGAGTCAAACTGGAAGAGAGCCTCATCATCCATCTTCACTCCACCTTGGCAACATGTATTTGATAAATTTTGATCTGGTCGCAGCTGCCGGGGAGAATCGACAATGGTATTTATTCATGTGGATCTCTCTTTTTGTTGGACTCAGTGAATCCACTTTGAATTCATTAATTGTATTTTATCTATGAACGAGATTGTATCCACACATTAATGAAACATGTAAATTGCATATGTTTTGCACATGTCATGTCTAATGTTAAAGTGCAAAACATATGCAACTTACATGTCTTGACGTTGTGCAATCTCAACCAATAATTAATAAAATTAATCAGTATAATCATATATTCATATCTTACTAGTAAATAAGTGAGTTACATTTCAATAGTAAACTAAATTTACTCGCATATTTTCATGTATTTTTCTCTTTGATTTTCCACGAACCAAACAGAGCGTTTAACTTTTTGTGGAATTTGATTGGCATCTTTATATGATGTAGACTTTTGTTATGTTCCTTTTCTC
>QZGG01002845.1:0-31367 GCA_006409495.1 Sedum album
TGAAGAGACTTTTGCTCCGGTTGCTAAAATGACTACCATCCGCACTTTGATCGCAGTTGCTTCTGTTCATCAGTGGAAGATATCTCAGATGGATGTTAAGAATGCCTTTTTGTATGGTGATCTTCACGAAGAGGTCTATATGACACCCCCTCCTGGTGTTGACCATCAGCCCGGACATGTGTGCAAGCTGCGCAAAGCTCTTTATGGTCTCAAACAAGCTCCCCGAGCTTGGTTTGAGAAGTTCTCCACAGTGATTACCTCTCTTGGTTTTATTTCTAGTCAGCATGATTCTGCTTTATTTGTTAAGCGAACAGGTGCAGGCCGCATACTTCTGTCCTTATATGTTGATGATATGATTATTACCGGTGATGATTGTGATGGAATTGAGTCATTGAAGTCAGACTTGGCTCGGTGTTTTGCTATGAAAGATCTGGGTTCGTTGCGTTATTTTTTGGGTATAGAAGTGGCCTTCTCTCCGAAGGGTTATCTTCTCTCACAGTCGAAGTATATTACAGATCTCTTTGAGCGTGCTCGTCTCACTGACAACAGGACTGTTGACACTCCACTAGAGACCAATGCTCGTTACTCTCCTTCTGATGGATCTCCCCTACCTGATCCAAGTTTATACCGAACAGTGGTTGGGAGCCTTGTTTACCTCACGGTTACTCGTCCTGATATTGCACATGCTGTTCACGTTGTCAGTCAGTTTGTTACTGCTCCTACCACAGTTCATTGGGCTGCTGTTTTGCGTATTCTCAGGTATCTTCGCGGTACTCAGTTTCAGAGCCTTTTGTTTCCTTCATCTTCTTCGTTAGAACTGCGTGCTTACTCTGATGCTGATTGGGCTGGTGACCCTACCGATCGTAAGTCTACTACTGGATTTTGTATTTTCCTTGGAGATTCTCTCATCTCTTGGAAGAGTAAGAAGCAAGATGTCATTTCTCGCTCTTCCACCGAGGCTGAGTACCGTGCTATGGCAACGACTACATGTGAGATTGTTTGGTTACGTCGGTTACTTACTGATTTGGGTGTCACTCTTCATCATCCGACACCATTATACTGTGATAATCAGAGTGCCATCCAAATTGCTCGTAACTCAGTCTTTCATGATAAGCACATTGAGATTGACTGTCATCTCACTCGCCACCATTTACAGCTTGGTACAATTGCATTGCCTTATGTTCCCTCTTCTCTTCAGATTGCAGATTTGTTCACAAGGCTCATTCCACGGCGCGCTTTCCGTTTCTTGACTGACAAACTCTCAATGCTTATTGCTGTAGCATCGTGAGTTTGAGGGATATTAGCATAGTATAAAAGTTGAATTTGAATAAGGGTATTTTAGTTTTTTGTGTAAGTGTTATATAGGAACAAAAACTATAAAGAGGGGTAAATTAGAGAAATTTCCACTTTGTAATCTACAAACTTGCCACTTAACTGTTTTCCAAGTTTTCATGAAACCCTCTGGCCTCAAATGACATGCGAAAGCTTCACAAATTGATTCATCACTGGACTGGGCATCATCCACTCTAAAGGTCAAAATGGTAACAGAAGAAACCAAATTGCCAATTGCGCGGCAGATTGAGCTCAGTGGGATCTGACAGTATTCTCTTTCTCCTGCTCTCTCCCACTCTCTACTTTTATTGTTTTTTTGGGAGTTTCTTCCTACAAAATCTGCTCATGCTACAAAACCCAAAATCAACATTTAAACAAGCATTAAACTTTATTAATGTTAGTTAAATATTCGAATATAAACCTCAGATCAGATTCCCAAGAAAAACAAAAATCCAACGACACCTTTTCATGTTGCATTTTGATTTTTCTGAATCCCATTTGACTCAAAACCCTCTTTCTTTGTTTGAATTATCTCGTTTATTAATTGCTATTTATGGCAGCATCAGAACAAAGTTAGCTTACACTCACTTCGCCATTGGGCAGCGCTCAGCTGTTGTTTGCCTTTGTTTTCCAGGGTTTCATTTTGACTCCGGTGACTCGCCTTTTTGACTGTGGCTTGATGTTACTGATCTAATCTGGTATGTCTCTGGTTTGGGTCTCTGAAATTTTTCTCCTTTTTGGAGTTTTCAGTGTTATTTTGAGGTGCTGGGAAATGGGGTTTCAGTTCAGATCGGTAGATCAGTGGATCCTGTTTTGGTTTCTGTTTGAGGGTCTGATGGTGTGCATTAGGGAATTGTTTTGTTGAGAAAGGAAGTATCTTTTTATGATTTTCAGTTTGACTGGTCATTTGGATTCAGCCATTGCTTTTGGGGTGCATTTAATTTTATGTTGAATGAGGTTTGGCTTTGTAAACTGGTTTGTTGTGCATTTTCTTGTAGTTTTGAACTTAAGCTGGTTTGGTCATTGTAGATCTGATTGTGATGGGTTATCTTCACCCAGTTGCCAATTAGTATTTATCTTTACGGCGTGGGCTTGTACCGTGATATGCATTCCGAATTTTGTTAACTTCATTGATACAACATTTTGTAAGAACTGACAAAGACTTGAGTTTGCCCCTTGGGATAGAGATCTGTGTAAATAATTGACAGTGCTATAATGATTAACAAATAGGTGTTTTGTCGCAAAGAGCAGCGTGATGGACTTTTTTAAAGCGAAAAGATTTGGAAGAGCCCACAAGCCAAACCCGGAGAAGGATTCAGATGATAAACCTGTGCCACATCCTGAGGAGCCTAGGATGAATATCAATCAGGATGAGTTGAACAAATCCAAACATGTTAACAATGAATGTCCTGATCCTGAAGTTGATGATGATGAAGACGATGATTTTATAACTAATGAGGTCAAGAGGAGGTTACAAGAGTTGAGAAGAAACAGCTTTATGGTATTAATACCAGAAGAGACAGAGGAGGATGAGGAGGAAGATGAAGAAGAAGAAGAAGAATGTGAGCAAGAGGATAAAACAAGCTCTACCGAAGAGCGAGACATTGATGTGGCCAATTACAAACTCTTTTGGTGTGATTTTGACACTTTCTACAAGAGCTACTGCGAGAGAATGCTTATCTTGGATAGAATCAGCATGCAACTGCTGAAAGAAGCTGGTGGGTATTTTTTTGTTTACACTTGTGCCTAGTTTTGATGATCTTCTTGTGATAATTAGTCTAAAACAATCACATACTTGTCTTATAAGTAAAAATCGTTTTAATTTAATAACTGGCTTTATGTCATTTTGATTTGTTGTTATAGCCGGTAAAGGATTTATAGGCTGCAACAGATAGTAGGTATGTATGATAAACTGACATATGGCTCATAAAATGTTGTTCAATTCGACTTGCACTGATTCGTATGGCTCAGTTTTTATCACTTCTTCAGATGTTCCATAGTTTGCTTTGGGTTTTCACATTTTTGATGTTTCGTAGTACTTGGCCGATTTTTGAATGTGCTGAAATCTTGTTGGTTTTAAAGTAATTTTGTATTCCCTTGTTCATTTGAGTTTGTTGACAATTACTTTTTGTAGATTCGCTCGTTACCAAAAAAACTGAGTCGCCAAGATCTGCTCATAAAAAGCTCTCTCTCCCTTTCCGTTGCTTAAATTCAAAAAAGACCCAGGGACAACAAAATGAGAGTGAGCAGCTGCAGCAGCGAGATGTCAATCCACTTCAGGGATTGGAAGTGTCATATGTCGCTCAAATCTGTCTGTCCTGGGAATCCCTTCATTGCCAATACACACAACTGAAACAGAAAGTATCAGCGCAACCTGAATGTCCTACACTCTACAATCAGTGTGCTCAAGAATTCCAACAATTCCAGGTCTTGTTACAAAGGTTTATCGAAAATGAACCCTATGAGGAAGGATCGAGAATTGAGCAATTTGCTCGAGCCAGGATCCTAATGCCTAAACTTCTCCATGTTCCGAGTGTCCAAGGTATCCCATGAATACTCTATTCCAAATCAACCAGATCCTATGAATCTAAGATCGCAAATATGCATCTAACCTGATCGACTTTTGTTTGTTGTATGTGGCTCCATTTAGGCTCAGATAACATAAACAACAAAGAAGAGGCTGACTTTTTGGTACTTGGCTCGGAGCTTCTCCAGATAATTGAAAGCTCGATTCTCACTTATCGCTGTTTCCTGAAAATGGATGAGAAAAAATCAAACGGCATGCGTAATCTGTTTGGAGGACATATTCAGGCAGCTACGACACCAGTACAGCAAGTTCATGCAGCTCTTGACAAGGCATGAATTGTTTTCCCTTTTGAAATCATTTTCCTTTTTGATCTAAGAAGCTTCCATGGTCTTTAATATTTTGATATACTTGAATAGAATCAAGAGAGTAGCAATAACCTGACCTGATTTCTCAAATTAGTGGTGATCATAATGTTGGCATTATAATGACTGCAGAAAAAGATGAAACTTAAAGAGCTACAGAAAAAGATGAAAGGAGGGAAGCACAAATATTGGCCAAGATCAGACGATGAGATGGACCTTCTACTGTCTAGCATTGAAGTGAAGCTCATATCAAGGGTAATGAAAATAACAAAGTTAACCAAGGAGCAGCTCATCTGGTGTGAAGACAAGATGAAGAAACTGAAGTTATCGGAAGGAAAATGGCAGAGGGATCCCTCCCCTCTTCTTTTCCCTTGTTGATATTGATCCCCTCAAGATCAAACCTAACCCTTGTAGGACAGGCTTTTGGAAGGAACTATTAGCGGACTTGCATATATTAAATGATTCAGTATGCAGCGCATTTTAAGTTTTTGTTAGACCAGGACCTTATATTGTTAGAAAATGTATCACGCGGATCTATGTATTTTGATGGACTCATGGATCTGTTGATTGCATTTTTTTAATGCATCAGATTGTATTACGTCATTGCATTGTCATGTGCACTCACATGTTTCATTAATGTTGGCACAATCTAATGCATTGAAAAAGTACAATCAATGGATGCAGAGGAGATCCATGAATCTACCAAAATAGATGGATTCACATCATACAATGCTTATATTGTTAGCTCATCTCACAACATTGCACATATGACTTCATATCAAATAACACACTTCAACCTCGGTCATCTAGATTACTGGGCGGGCCAAAACTATTGGGCTACTCCAGGCTAGGCAATGTCATTTGGGCCGGCTCAAAACTTGAAGCATGAGCCTGATTCGACCCTAATATTTACGGTCTATTACTATTTATCGAGCCGGGCTTGGTAAAAATAATAAAGTCGGAGTCTAGCCTACAAACCTGTTCAAATTTAAATTTATAATTAAAATATAATTTTTTTTAAAAATAAAAAATACATAATAATTGAAATATCAATTTTTAAATGCTATTTACCTGTCACATAATTTTTAATTCATTTTTCATTGTATTTATAAGGTATATTATAATAGAATGAGATTAGGGGTAGTTGCAGTAAACCACTATTATAATACCCCGTTTTGCAGTAAACCACTATTTTAACAACTAATTGCGAAATGAGTATATTATAATAGCTCCGTTATCAAAAAACCATCATTGACACTATTCCGTTAAAACTTCCATTAAGTGCGTGTACACGTGGAAATAAAATATTATTTTATATTTAAATTAATTACCGAAACCACTATTATTATCACAGTTTTACGAAAAACCACCATTTTAATAACTTATATCATAATACTACCAACTGCATTGTTCATGCTAGATCAGAGGCTCATATGATAATTTTACTCATTAATAAGTATCTCCTAGCTACATGGTGCTTCAATTTAATCTCAATGGAAGTCAATGAAGAAAATAATGTTAGAAAATGCAAAAGGAAACTCTTGTTTGAGAATTTATTATCAATGTTTAATGATTATCGACTGCACAGTTGATGAGTGCATAAATGTACTAATATTTGTATGCAATTCCCATTTAGTTTTTGTTAGTTCTATAGTTGTTTGTGAGAATTTTGATACTTTTCGTGTGATTTTCAGGATATTTACATCTTTCGGATTCACGGAATAGCTTTGGAAGAACGAGCGCAAATGTCTAGTGAATCGTTGAAAAAGTAATGAATTTTGGTCAAGTCAACCAAAGGTCAACTCAAGTCAACTTTGACTCGGTCAACACGGTCAAACCCAGATTTTTCAAGGCTATAAATACAAATCTCACATTCAAAAATCAACATCTTTGGAAATCATTCACAATCAAATCAAGATCAAAGATCAAGAGATTGAAGATGAGAGCTAGGATTTGAAGATCATCAACACCTAGACTAACATTTCTAAACTATCAACTTTTACATTTATGTTCATTGTCTACATTTTTATTGTTATGTGTGTGAACATCACCATGTGTGAGTGATTCACTTTTGATTGGGGATCATATGAATCCCCTAGACTAGGATTGAGTTATGTACATTCTTTCCATGCATTTGAATGAAGTTTGGTTGTTTTCTTAATTGTTATAGGTATATGTTCACTTAGATGCATGCTAAGTGTTTGATGAAATGCCTAAGTGTGTCTAAATGAATGAAATTTCTAGGATTTGATGACGATTGATTCTTAGATGTTTAGTAACTATTTCATTATTGTTTTGAGAGTTAATTGTGCACGAGAGTGACAATTACTCTTGACGATAGGTTAGGTTTGTGTTGAGTTCTTAGTGTCACCCAATAGACCGAAAGGTTGAGGTTGAGATGCATGAATTCCACATGGTTCAATAGACCGATGGGTTAAGAACCAATATCTTATAGCGCATCAATCACATTCCAAGGAAGGAACGAGAGTTGAACTTGGAATTTGATGCGTAACCTTAAGAGAACTAATCAAATGTAATTTGTGCATGTGAAATTGAATGTTTGATTCTCCTAAGTCCTAGGGGTGAAGTAGAATCCTTAGTCACACCTTTAATTTTCTTGTTAAAAACCAACCATCAAACAAATCCCCCTAAACTTTTTATGTGAAGTAAATTTAGGTAATTCTTAGCTAGATAACTACCACCTCTTCCTTTGGGTTCGACCCTAGGTCACCTAGGTTATAAATATTGTTTGACTTGCGTGATTAGGATTAGTGTTCCACGAATACGCCCTAAAACCGCGCGTCAACAGTTCAAATATAAATAATTTTCTCATTTTATCTTATGACATATGAGTGTATCTTTAAGGAAACTCTTGTTTGATTAAGTTCGGAGAAAAAATGAATGTATCTTTAAATATATTGAGATAATACGACTTCAATAAAAAATATTAGAGTAAGAATCAGGTGAAAAGCATCTTTTAGTTATAAAATACAAACAGATCTCAATCGTTAAATAATCAGATCGGACAGCTATTGATTTGGGGGTTGAAATATAATTAAATGAAACATTAAATACGAGATTTTGATTTAAAAAACTCAGGAAGGGTAGATTATTCCAAAAAAACCAGGAATCAGGGGGTTGAAATTTCCAAAATTTAAACGGTTTTAAGATCCCTAAAATTATCGTTTTAGGTAGAATTCAGTTTCGATTCAGTTTGAGCATTGATTTCGCAAATCGACGAAACTAAAAATCTAGATCCGAGATAATTCGTGAACACCCAATTCATCATTAGCTCACTCTCGGTCGACGATTTTGAAACCCTACATTGCTTTTGGAAACCTCAAGTCGGTAATGTAGGATTCGTGTATCGATTAGCTACATGTCATGTAGATTTACAAAGTCTTCTATGTTTGCAGGTCGCGACACCGCCGCGAGAATGATTCCAAGCTTATTTGGGTAGAAACATGGTAAACCGCTTATTATTTCAATGTATTAACACTCGTTTATACATGATTCAGTATCTGACCACATATGATTCATGAATCATATTGTAGCAAATCATGAATCATTTGTAGAATCATGTTTCATATTCTGTTACATAAATATTTTGCGAATAAATATAATCACACGCTGATTATGGATTGTTTGTATATGTGTTGCTATAGAATGTAGGAGCAAGAGCAGAAGGGGGAGACAAATGTTTACTGAAAAAACGAGTTGACATCGTACAAATATCACTTATTAGAGATATAATATTGAATAACGAATTATAAGTGCATATGATTCATCATTTGTTGTTATATGATTCATCATTTGCTGTTATATGATTCATCATTTGCCGTTATATGATTCATTAATTGTTATAAATAATGTTACCTATAATATGCTTGGAACCCATGATTTAGGTGTACAATGCATGGATCATACGAAAAAAATTAGTATTAATACGAAAACATACCATTGTGAATACTTAAAAATGAAATAAATCTGTCGAAAGAAAAATGTAAACAAAAACAGATAAGAAACTAAACTTTTCAGTTATAAGACATTTATGATTCATGATTTGCTATAATATGATTCATGAATCAAATATAGTCAAAATAAGGGTTTTTAAGCGATAACCACCCGTTCAATACCAATTTTTTGACAAAATCACCCTCTCAATTTTTTTTGACTTAACCACCCATTAATTTTGAAACTATTAATTTTGACATCCAAATACTGTTCCGACGACTTATTCCGACAAAATTGACGTTGACTTCGTTGACTAATAATTAAATAATAATTTTGTGATTAATAAACATAATCAAATAAGGTTAAACTTATTAATCTTTAACCTAAGTCAACGGACATCCCCAAATCAACCCAACCGACAGCTCCCCTCTCCCGACCCCACCTATCTCCATCACCATAAGACCTAAACTAATAAAAAAAAATCCTCGACCTATCCATCTCCTCGCCACTCCTTTCTCTCGGACCAGTCGGCAGATTCACCAACTCTTCATGACTCAATCCAACTTCCTTCACCACGCTGCTGCTTGTAAATTCAGCTAATGACAAAGTCTGTCCTTTTTTCTTCTTCTTCCCCTTCGTAGCCACCGCCGCCTTCAACGATGGAAATTCAGCTTCAGGAACAACGACAGCCGCCGCTGCTACCTTGGATTGTTCCAAAGCCTTACGTTGGTGATGAAGTTCCTCTTCATGCTCCTCGGCGTCCAACGCCCATGCGTCTGGCTTAGTCGCCCAAGGGGAATCTGGCGGCACCGACATCGTTGCTAAATTCTCAAACGATTGATGAATCGGATGATTGCTTTTAATGGTTTAGGTTTTCGAAATTTCTGTTTTGAATCAATTCACCAGATCTTTTTAACATGCACTTTTACCACGGTTTTGCATCTAAACCCTAAACCTTCTAAATCTTCACTTGGATTGCGGAGAAATGAAATGAGGGCGAGGCGTCAAAATCGGTTTGAGAAGTTAGGGTTTTCGGAATTGGGTTGATTTGGGTTGATTTGGGGATGTCGGTTGACTTATGTTAAAGATTAATTAGTTTAACCTTATTTGATTATGTTTATTAATCACGAAATTATTATTTAATTATTAGTCAATGAAGTCAACGTCAATTTTACTGGAATAAGTCGTCGGAACAGTATTTGGGTGTCAAAATTAATAGTTTCAAAATTAATGGGTGGTTAAGTCAAAAAAATAATTTGAATGGGTGGTTTTGTCAAAAAATTCGTATTGAACGGGTGGTTATCGCTTAAAAACCCTCAAAATAATGAACATACACTAAAATATTATCATTACATAACATACGACGAGTGCAATGACTTGTGTGCGTTTTTGAACTATGCAAACTCCGAAGAAGTTCATTTAATAAAAATCATGTAAACAAATCTAAACAAACCGTGTATAAACAAATATAAACATTGCTGTAGGCATCAAAAATTTATTTAAGTCCTGAAAAAGAATATAAGATAATTATTTTGAATTTATATTCAATCTAATTATTTTATTAAAAAAGAAGAAAATTTGGACCGATCAAACTAGATGATTGGACCAATCAAACCAGCTGATTGGACCAATTAAATCAGCAAATTGAACGATAAAAAACCAGCGAATTGGACCAATCAAACCAGCCAATTGGACCGACCAAACCAGAAGATTGGACCAGTTGAACCAGCAAATTGAACCAATTGAACCAAGCACAATAAGCTTGGCCCGAAATTATGGAAGCCCAAACCCATCAAGTTCCCCTATAAATAAGGGACTTGTCATTTGAAAAATGATTCACAAAATCAAGTGGAAAAGCTAGTGAGAGAAGCTCTGCAAGAAGTTCAAGCTCCCCTTACAAGCATTCGCTGAAGCAGTCAACAAGTGCGCACACTGCACCGCTGCCAAGCACCTAACCACGCAGTGGAATCAAGTCATCGCGACCTCCACGGCGTGTAGCTCACTCCACAACGCAAGACTCACAACACAATTTGCATTGTTGAATCAGAGGAGACAACGAAAGCTTGTAAACACACAACTTTCTGAAGCAAATAAAAATCATTTGTTTCCAATACTTTGTTTTATACAAATATTGTAACTACAAATTCTGGTGAACCCGACGTGAAGCTTTCCACCTCTCATCCCTGCTACGTAATCAAACCAACTACAAAGATGTCTGCTCAACCAACTAGCCCTCCCACATCCAACCAAAGCTACGCTGCAGCATTGCAATCCAAGCCTGCACACACTGGTGTTTGCACTAGGAGTATGGCCAAGAGGATACTTGTCAACCAAGCTGCTGCAAGCTTACGAGCTGCTAAGGTGCCAACTAAGGAACGCACATTCACTGCTGCTTCCATTGTTGCTGCTACAAAAGCACTCATTGCATCCAACAGTTCACATCAAATTGGAAGAACTCCAACCAATGATGCTTCTTCACCAAAGTCAAAGTCAGCCTCGCTTGAGAAGGATGTGTCATCATGCACAGCATCTGTCATGACAATTGGTACCAAATCACTTGAGGAGCAAATGCTTGAGATGAGGAGGATGATTGAGCAAATGGCGAAAGATAACGAGGAAAAGGTCAAATAGATTGAAGAACTTCAGAAGGAGGTCAATGACTTGCGTGAGGAGAAAGCCAAATCTGAAACGGCTGATGAGGATGAGGTGTCAGAAGATGATGATGCCGACCAAATCACTCCAGCTGAAGATGCAAAGAATGAAGGTGTCACCTACAATGAAAAGCAGCTGCAATGGATGATAGCAAATGCAGTCAAGAATCAGCTAAGTGGTGGCTCCTCAAGTGGTTCCCGCTACTCAAAGCCTTACACCAGAAGGATTGACAACTTACGCATGCCTATTGGCTATCAACCACCCAAGTTTCAACGATTTGATGGCAAAGGAAGTCCAAAGCAGCACATTGCACACTTCATCGAGACATGCAACAATGCTGGCACTGACGGCGACTTGCTAGTAAAACAATTTGTACGATCATTGAAGGGAATTGCCTTTGACTGGTATACAAACTTGGAGGCTGAGTCAATTGACAGTTGGGATCATATGGAGGATGAATTCCTCAACCGATTCTATAGCACAAGACGCATTGTCAGCATGAGCGAGCTGACAAACACTAAACAATGGGAGGAAGAACCAGTGGTAGACTACATCAATCGATGGCGTGCGCTGAGTCTCGAGTGCAAGGACCGCATAAGTGAAACCTCTGCTGTAGAGATGTGTATTGATGGGATGAGTTGGGAGCTCTTGTACATCCTCAAAGGCATCAAGCCCAGAAGTTTTCAAGAGTTGGCCACACGTGCTCATGACATGGAGATCACTGTGAAGAGTCGAACATCTAGGCGCCCTGTTCCCATCGAAAAGAAGGAGTTCAGAAAGACTGACAAGGTTAATAAAAGTAGTCCAAAAGAAACCATGGCGGTTAACAACAGTAGCACCCCAGTCAAGATTTCGGGAAAATACAAGTCCAACGACAAGAAGAACTTCCCTGCAAGGGACTTCAAGCACACTAAGCCGACACTAAAGGAATTGCAAGGCAAGAAGTATCCATTCCCTGATTCCGACTTGTCAGGCATGCTAGATGATCTGCTCGAGAAGAATGTCATCAAGCTTCCTGAACCAAAGCGTCCCGAGCAGGTTAACTTGACCAATGATCCCAAATATTGTCGATACCATAGATTGGTTAGTCACAGTATAGAAGATTGCATCACATTGAAAGAGCTGATCATGAGGCTTGCTAGGAAGGGAAAATACTACTAGACTCTGATGAAGCTATTGAAGCAAACTGTACGTCCACAGCGGTTTATCGATCAGATCTCAACCCTCAAAAATGGCGCAAGTATGAAATACAGTTTGGCAGCCATCCACCAGTTGAAGTGTGCGTGCAAAGGCCAACATTGTCAGATACCTTGATTCAAGACACACAAGCTATGTCACAAAATGCTGGAGATGTACACGATGATGAAGGGTGGACTTTAGTAACACGAAGAAAGCCGAGAAGGCAAGTCAATTTCAACCACAAATTTCACATCGACTGAAGAAGCATGGAGCTAAGAACAAACCATATTCTCCAAAAAGAAAGATGAAGCGAAAGATGGCTAAAGAGTCACAAAGCATCGGGTGATCCCTTAAAGAGAAGTTCGCCACTCTTGCTAAGCTAGAAGAATTCTTCCCCAAAGGTTTTCTTGATACAGTTGTCAACACAGTTGCAACAACCAAAGGTAACACTGAGAAAGAGGCACAAGGAACGGCTGAAGCTTCAACTTCATCAGCACCACAAGAGTCTCATTCAAGTACAGCCCCAAGTGGTCGATGACTTTGTGGACGAAGATCAGCAAATGCAAGCACTCCTAAGTCCGGAAGCTAATAAAGAAGAAGTAAAGACTGCAGAAAGATCAACCAAATGTATATCTTGCAATACTGCTTTGACATTCTCTGATGAAGATTTGCTCCTTGGATCCAAACCTCACAACAGACCTTTGTACGTCACTGGCTATATTAGGGGACAACGAGTCGGCCGAATCTTAATAGATGGAGGGTCAGGAGTAAACCTTATGCCAAAAGCCACAATGAATGAGTTGGGAATCACAATTGATGAATTGTCTGACAGTAGAATCATGATCCACGGCTTCAATTTGAATGGAGAGCGGGCAATGGGCATGATACGTGTGAATCTCACCATGGCTGATTTATCTTCAGAGACTTTGTTCCATGTTATCGAATCCAAAACATCATTCAAGCTACTACTTGGGCGCCCATGGCTGCACGAAAACGGAGTTGTTGCGTCAACCCTTCACCAATGCTTAAAATTTTATCGTGGAGGTGAAAGAAAGATAAGTGGAGATACTAAGCCCTTCACAAAAGCTGATTCATTCTTCGCAGATTCAAAGTTCTTCGAGGAGGATGATGTGTCCAGTGAACTTATGCCATCTATTATCCCTTCAACTGGAGAAGTTAAAGGAAGGAGTGTTGAGCCGAAACTAATTGAGAGCAATACTCAGTCACTGGAGAAATCCGAAGCTAGGAGCAAGACACATATTCTTCCAACCACCAGCAAAATGGAGTCAACATCCAAGTCAAGAAGTCCAATTTTGCGATACATACCGAAGTGTCGTCGCAAGGATGGAGAAAGCCCGTTTGCCGAATGTCAAAGTTCTTCATCGACGCATGTAAAAGACAAGAGAGCAAAAAACATTGTCAAGCAGGAATGGGTAGCAAAAGTCATACTCCCCTTACCCAGCGCACCACAAACACAAGCTACGGAGGCTCCACTTGCGGGTTTCGTCCTTTCATCTTGCAAGACACTTGAAGAAGAAACAAACATCAAAGGAAGATTCGACCCCAATGCTTTCAAACTGATGGAGAAGTCGGGGTATAACTTCAGAAACCCTGCGCCGCTTGGAAAAGTAATTGCACCTCATTCTTATAGCCTCGGAAAGTTACAAAGTACAATACCCAATCACGATGGCTTGGGGTATAAATCTTCACCGGTAAAAATTTCTGCTCGTCGAAAAAGTCAGACATCGTCAGCTCATCATATCACTGCAGAAGAGACTAAAGAAAGTCATGCAGCAGACAACTCTCTTTCGCCCAAATCCTCAATTTTTGATCGCATAGCACCACCAGTTGATCAAATGCGTCCTTCAGTATTTGAAAGGATGAATTTGCCAAGGAAAAGGAAGACGCTTCCTCTTAAAACGTCTGCATTCAACAGATTGGACGTGCAGCAAAAGCGCAGCAACAAGTCGTCTTACACTCCCCAAAAACAGAAACGCACAGTGTTTGACCGCTTATCTCTTCCTATGGATTCTGTTTTCAATCGTTTGAAGGCGCCCCCACAAACAGGAGAGCATCTAATAGACAATGAAGCTGTTGGGAAGAGGTGAGTAGCGTCATTCCATGTTACTGAAGAAGAAGTGCCTGATGAAAATGAAGATGCAGAAGTTGAGGCTGACCAAGCTCCAATTACGCTGGAGGACGGGGGCAATCAACCGTAGATGATTTGAGAAGTTGAATCTCGGGAGTCCAGAAAATCCACGTCCAATATACGTGAGCGCACTCTTGACCAAAGAAGAACAAGACGCGTACTCCAATCTCTTGAACGAATACAAGGATGTGTTTGCATGGAACTATGCTGAAATGCCAGGGCTCAGTCCAACAGTTGCAGTTCATCGTCTTGCAATCAAAAAAGGCATTAAACCCAAGAAGCAGGCTCAAAGACGTTCCGCCCAGAGTTGGTCCCTGAGATGAAAAAGAAGTTAACAAACTCATTGACGCCGGCTTCATCCGAGAAGTAGAATATCCCACCTGGATTGCTAACATCGTGCCGGTAAGAAAGAAGAATGGACAACTACGTGTATGTGTTGACTTTCGAGATCTCAACGAGGCATGCCCCAAGGATGACTTCCCTTTGCCTGTCACTGAACTCATGATCGATGCAACAACTGGACACGAAGCTCTCTCTTTTATGGATTGCACCGCCGGCTATAATCAAATACGAATGGCGCCAGAAGATCAAGAAGCCACTGCATTTCGCACGCCCAAGGGAATATTCTGCTACAAAGTAATGCCATTCGGTCTCAAGAATGCTGGAGCGACTTATCAACGTGCAATGCAAAAGATCTTTGACGACATGATGCACAAGACGATCGAATGTTATGTGGATGATGTAGTTGTAAAGTCAAGAAATAGAGCTGACCACATCAAAGATCTTCGTTCAGTCTTTAACAGACTTCGAGAATGCAAACTCAAAATGAACCCGCTGAAGTGTGCATTTGGTGTAACTTCGGGAAAGTTTTTAGGATTCGTGGTCACACATAGAGGCATCGAGATAGATCAGACAAAGATCAAAGCCATTCAAGAAATGCCTGAACCAAAGAACTTGACAGAGTTACGAGGACTGCAGGGACGACTCGCATACATACGCCGATTCATCTCTAACCTCGCAGGACGTTGTCAACCATTCAGCCACCTCATGAAAAAGGATGCTGCATTTGTCTGGGATGATAAGTGTCGCAATGCATTTGAAAGTATAAAGAGATACTTGTCTTCGGCACCAGTACTGGGAGCACCGATTCCTAAAAAGCCATTAATCCTTTACATTACGGCACAAGAAAAATCACTGGGGGCAATGTGTGCTCAAGAAAATGAAGAGGGTAAAGAAAGAGCGCTTTACTACTTAAGTCGAACTTTGATTGGAGCTGAACTCAAATACTCTCCTATTGAAAAGATATGTCTTGCATTAGTTTTTGCTGTTCAGAAGTTGAGGCACTACATGCAAGCTCATACAGTACGTGTGGTTTCCAAAGCTGACCCCATAAAGTATATACTCTCAAGACCTGTTCTTTCTGGTCGACTTGCAAAATGGGCAGTGCTTCTTAAGCAATATGACTTAGTGTTTGTACCTCAAAAGGCGACAAAGGGTCAAGCCATAGCAGACTTCTTCGCAGATCATCCAGTCCCAGCTGAATGGGAGTTCTCTGCTGATCTTCCAGGTGAAGGAGTGTTTTGCATTGATGTTCTTCCACCATGGCAAATGTATTTTGATGGTGCTGCAAGACGAGATGGGGCAGGAGCAGGAATCATATTTGTGTCACCAGAGCAGCATGGAGATTCACAGCTCGTGATCAATCAAGTGCTCAACAATTATGAAGTCAAGAAGGACGATCTTATAGCACACCACAGACATGCAATCCAACTGCTCAACATTTTTGACTCCATCCACATCGGGCATGTTCCAAGGAGTGCCAATAAGTTGGCTGACGCGCTCGCAAACCTCGCAGCCACTTTAGCATTGGGGGCAGAAGAAACCATGTCCGTGCCAATATGTAATCACTGGGTTGTTACACCATTCACAGAGGATGAGGAGACTGCCGAGTCGTCAAATGTAATACATGTCTATGAAACTAAAAAGGAAGACTGGCGTCAAGACATCATCAACTTCTTGAAGCATCAAAAGTTGCCAGGCGACCCAAAGCACAAGACGGAAATACGGCGACGCGCTCCAAAGTTCATATACTACAAAGGAACTCTCTATCGACGCTCTTTCCTTGGACAATGGTTAAGGTGCCTTGGTGAAGAGGAAGCCTTCGAAGCCATCCAAGAAGCTCATGCAGGAGTGTGTGGTGCTCATCAATCTGGTCCCAAGCTCCATGACCGCATCAAAAGAATGGGCTACTACTGGCCTACTATGGTACAAGACTGCATGGAGTTTGCCAAAAAGTGTGACACTTGTCAATTCAATGCTAACTTCATACATCAACCTCCAGAGCCTTTACACCCACCGTAGCATCCTGGCCATTCGAAGCATGGGGACTCGATGTAGTAGGACCGATTACGCCAAAAGCATCCAATGGACATGCATACATTCTTGCAGGAACCGATTATTTCTCCAAGTGGGCGGAAGCAGTCACATTGCGGGAAGTTAAAAAGGAAAACGTTGCTGACTTTATAAGGACTCAAATCATTTATCGGTATGGCATTCCAAGACGAATCATAACCGACAATGGCACTCCATTCTTCAACAAGCATATAACTGCTCTATGTGAAAAATTCAAGTTCAAGCAGTATAAGTCATCCATGTATAACGCCCCTGCAAATGGTTTAGCTGAAGCCTTCAACAAAACATTGTGCAACTTATTGAGGAAGATAGTATCAAAGTCAAAGCGTGATTGGCATGAAAAGATAGGCGAAGCACTTTGGGCATATCGAACTACATGCAAGACATCAACTTTGGCTACCCCTTATGCTTTGGTGTATGGAGTAGAAGCAGTGTTGCCGCTAGAACTTCAAATTCCATCCATGCGCGTCGCCATCCAAGAAGGGCTTACTACCGAAGAAAATGACAAGTTACGCCTTGCAGAGTTAGAAGCTCTTGACGAGAAAAGACTGCATGCTCAACAGAATTTACAATGTTATCAAGCGAGACTATCACGAGCATTTAACAAAAAAGTGCGTCCTCGATCTTTCCAAGTTGGTGATTTAGTCTTGGCTGTTAGGAGACCCATCATTACTTCACACAAAACAGGCAGCAAGTTCATGTCAAAATGGGACGGTCCGTATGTCGTGCGAGAAGTGTATACGAATGGTGCATACAAGATTGTGGATCAAGACGGCTTGCGTATTGGCCCTATAAATGGGAAGTTCTTGAAGCGGTACTACTCCTGAAGAATCAAAGCTTGTAACTCCTAAGCAAGAGTATAAACTGCATAAGATGAACTACGTCGACTTGATCTTGCAGATTGTCTTCTATGTCAGTTTGCAAGTACGTAGGCAGCTTGAATAAAAATCTTATTCAAGTGCAGTCCCCTCACAAAAAAAAACAAAAAAAAAGTTACTATGCTCCTGGCCCGCAAGAGCTTAAACTGTGAACGGCTAAAAAAAAGAGCGTTGTAAAAAAAAGGGTTATTCATTAGAAGATAAAAAATACATATGTTGATTCAGCTGTGTAACAAACATTCGAAATGTGGAGGAACAAAAGAAAGAGCCTGAAGCATCATCATACAACATCAGTAAGGGCCCTCTTGCAGTTGTCCAATTTGGTCTGTATCCTTCTCAACTCATTCTGCCGTGCTTCCAAAGCCTTTGCTTCTTTTATGTGTTCTCGTAGCACTGCAACCTTTGACTTGGCGGCGTCAGTCACTTCAAGTTGTCGACGATGTTGCTCTTTTAAGGCTGATTCCTCATCAAGTAGGGCCCGTAAAGATGCTTCTAGGGCAGCTTTCTCCTGCGCAATCGATGACATACGCTTCTCCTGATCTTCAGCGACACGGACTGCATCTTCAAGGGCTACTTGAGCAGACTTGAGATCCGTTTCAACTTCAGAAGCAGCATGGGAAAGAGGGGCAACATCAACACTTACACCTTTTGACGCTGCTAGAAACTCCTTTACGCTCTCCACGTACGAATCAACCAAGACTCGAAGAACGGTGGTGTCACCACCATGTCCCTTAATTATGTCAAGAATACGTAAAGCATGAGTCATGGCATCCTCAATCTTATCGTAAGGAGTGTCTCTTAAATCTTCAAGTAGCATTTTTCTTGATATCTTCACTATTGCGGCTTCAACATTGTCGCAATGAAGTGGGGAGGCAGTCGAAGCGCTACGTTCTGAACCGTTAGTCTTCTTGCTAGTATGGGAACTCTCACAAGATAGTGATGAAGTCACAAGTTGATGGGTCTGAGGTGCTCCGACAATGATGGGATCTTTACGCACTCCCGTTTGTGTCAAGTCATGATCATCCTCCTAAAAAATAATTAAATAAGAATCGTACGAGGCAATAAGAACAAACAAGAATGGTGAATATAAAAAAATACCGGAGCGAGATGAGCGGGCATAACAGATGGTTCTGGAAGTTCATCAAATAAGTCCAAGTACACTTGAGCCAACTCTGCATCCACACGTTGACTCTTAGACTTGTTTTCTCGACCGTTGTCTGCGTCCCGTCTGTCTGATGGTCGCTTTTGAGGCCGTGAGTTACGTTCCACCTCTGAAAGGTTCTTTTTTCCCTTGAAGTCAACACTTGCTAAAAGAAGTCCAACACCCCTTGTAAGGTCACTCACCGTCACTCTTCGCCACCACTGCTTAAAGTTAGACGTCGTCATGTCTTCCCATCGTGGCGCAAAACCCGGAAGTGTCATCTTAATACGAGTATCCACAAGCAGAAGAAGTCTGAAGTCCATCTCGGCCGTTTCAAATTTGACGTGACCATCATCAGCATCTCGAGGAAGCTTTCTTGGAATATCTTGATAGAAACCAAACTGACGAGCAAATCGAGTCGGATGGTATGGCTCTAGAAAGAATGACGTCTTGGAACGCAACGGAAGATATGCTGTACGGAGCGAGATGATATAGTTGATCGTTGATACATCCAATGAGTTGTCATCATTGATGGTCTTGCAAGTGTTCCTTGACAACACGAGACTAGAAGCTCTGAAGCTAGAACCTTCATGGATGAGCTTGTGCGCCCCGACATCATTGTAGTACTTAGCACCTTGGTAGCCAGAATATTTCACCATCAAAGGAGTACGCACCCCACCGATGTCATGATGAGTTTAGAAGTAATGTGCTAGCCATCCATACAAGTAGTGGGCAGGAAATACTGAGCCGGACAAGGAAGGGTTGTCTGCAGTCACCATCCTGTTCAAACCATGATATATGCTAGCAAGCACAGGTGGCGCCAACCTGAAGGATGCACCTCGAGCCATCTGCGTTGCCACTTCAAATGTACCAGGGCGAATCATCCTCTCATCTCTGTCTGGCACTGCAAAAGTACATAGCCAACATGATATGAAAGCTGCCAAGTAGGTGGTTTTCCTCTCTGAAACGTCATTGACCCCGAGTTGTGAAAATACGGCTAGTTGTTCTTCCGTCCAATCCGATGAACCTTCAGGGATCTCTCCTGTGGGATTATATCTGTTGACTGGAGGGTTGGCCGTTCCCTTGCGTCTAGTAGGAGGCTTTTCGTAGTTGTCTTCAATCTTGCACCAGAACTGAATCCAACGAGCTGCACGTACTCTTTGTTGGCCACCAATTTGTTCGGCTAGTAAATAGAATGCTCCAAATAATCGCTCACAAGTCCGAGGAATACGCTTGCTCCCGTCTGGGTGTCGTGCATCCAAAGCTTCAAGCGTTGGAATAGCTTCATCATACGGTCGACCAAATACAGATAGCCCTCCAATCTTGTGAAGATCTCAAAGTGAAATAGACAACTCTCCTGAAATTGTGTGCAGTGTGTTCGTCTGTGGACACCAACTCTCACAAAAGGCACGCACGATGTTAGGCTCACGATCATAGGTGAACAACGAGGCATAGATGGCGTCGTAAAGATTGGCATGCTTCAGACGTACGGCGCATCGAGCAAGCACATCCTCAGTCCACACCCAGTATTGTGGCAGATAGGTGCACTCCCCCGAAAGCTTTAGTTGGTTGAGACCCCATCGAGCGGTACCTTGAACGATCCAACGGCCAAGCATTGGTGGGCGATCATCACCGGATTTTCTCTCTCGATGTGCTAGAAAGCTCTTCAGAATATAAGTAGGACCACCTTGCGCCTCAGCAACTAGGGAATGAGTCATCTCAGTAGGAAGTTGTCTCCTAATCAAAGAAAGGTTAGGTTTGGTGCCCTGTAACATTGAAGGTTGGATGAGAAACATAAGTCCATCTTCTGCCTTAGTGTCTGGATCATCAACCACAGAAAGATAAGATCGCCCATCACCATTCTCGTTCAACTCCTTAAAATACACCATGTTCTATTTACACAAATGACATAAGAGTCAGTAAATAAAACATGAGGACTTGCACAAAAAAATAACAGGAGTAAAAAAAAATTACTACTTGGTCAAATTCAGCAGTCAACTGGTCCAATCAACAGCAGCACAGTCAGTAAAATCAGCAGCAGCACAGATCAGCAGGATAAGTAGAACGGCAGATCAGCAGGATAAGCAGAACGGCAGATCAGCAGGATAAGCAGAACGGCAGATCAGCAGGATAAGCAGAACGGCAGATCAGCAGGATAAGCAGAACGGCAGATCAGCAGGATAAGCAGAACGGCAGATCAGCAGGATAAGCAGAACGGCAGATCAGCAGGATAAGCAGAACGGCAGATCAGCAGGATAAGCAGAACGGCAGATCAGAAGGATAAGCAGAACGGCAATTCAGCAGAACAACAGATGGATCAGCAGCACAACAAAGCCCAATCTGCAAAAATTCAGCCCTGAAATGAGAAAGAAAATTAAACCCACTTCAGCATTATAAAAAAGCAGCAGTATACATGATTTTAAAGAAGAAGACAGGTAATAAAAAAATGCAAGGAAATACACTCAGACACTGAAGAGGTTAAAATAGATCTCGAATGGGCAACTGCCAATTCACAGTGTCAGCAACAACAGACATCTAGAGATCCATACAAAAAAAGGGAACTGCAGACAGTAACAACAAAACATACAAATATGCTATTGAACCATTCTAAATGGGAAGACGCCAATTAAGACAACATGTTTTGCTAAAATCTACTCAAACGTACAAGAAGATTTCAACAAGAAGATTTCAACAAGAAGATGTCAACAAGAAGATGTCAGCATCACAAAACATAGAAAGTGTTGACATTCATAATACATGGGCTAACAACAAAGAAGCAAAACTCAGTAAAATCATAGAGCATTACGAAGATAAAAGCTGGATCTTTACTGCAATCCGAGTTTGGCACCAACTCTTAGGCTCTGTGGATCGAAGCTGACAAATAAAAAAAGAGTGATGAAGTCAGTTTCAAAAGCCAGAAACTAATGTGAGAAATCAAAACATAACATAACTTACCAACAATTAGCGGAGGCAACAATGACAAGGCTGTAGTGAATCTCGAATAAGGTTTCTGTACAAAAATCACAGCCAAATCTGAATTTATAGCCAGATGGGAGAAGTTCGTAATAAATGTTGTTGCCCTGAGAGGATGAAGGTTTGACTTGGGAAGAGGAGCAGCCGTCATGACGGAATTAAATGGCGACCAAAATAGTAGCGTAGTAAACAAAAATCCTAAATTTGGCATTTGAGCAAGGCGGCGGAATTAATTGCATGGTGGCCATTCTTTTCTCAGCCGTTGCAACATTCATTGTTGTTGAAGGAAGATTGGGCTTAATCAGGCCCACATTAAACTTACAAAATTGTGGTGTCACTTGGCCCGTTTTGATAGATCAAAGCCTTATGATCTACAAGCAAACATCAGCTGGCCCATTCTATAAATCTTCACTTCTCTAGGTTGGCGGAGGCATTCAATTTCATAGCCCAAACAACAATCTTGAGATACGAGCATCTTTTAAAACAATTAAAGCCATGAGGTTTGGGCTTCACCAAGAATATTCATGTGACTGGAGTTTACTCAAAATATCTGAACTCCTTAGGTGATGACTATCAGTGCAAGCATTTTTGTTCATCATGTTGTAGATGGTCAAGCTTGAGCCTTATATGTCGCCTTTATAATGGTCAAAGATCAGTACCTCGTCTCGCTGACACATTCAAAAAAAATTGTTGGCACAACTTGCTACTGAGGGGGCAATTTGTAGGCACCAAAAAATTATTTAAGTGCCGAAAAGGAATATAAAATAATTATTTTGAATTTATATTCAATTTAATTATTTTATTAAAAAAGAAGATGTGGACCGATCAAACCAGCAGATTGGACCAATTAAATCAGCAAATTGAACTGACCAAACCAACCAATTGGACCAGCCAATTGGACCACCCAAACCACAAGATTGACAAATCGAACCAGCAAATTAAACCAATTGAACCAAGCCCAAGATGCATGGCCCAAAATCATGGAGGCCCAAGCCCATCGAATTCCCTATAAATAAGGGACTTGTCATTTGGAAAGGGATTCACAAATCATTTGAAGAAGGCTAGTGAGAGAAGCTCTGCAAGAAGTCCAAGCTCCCCTTACAAGCATTCGCTGAAGCAGTCAACAAGTGCGCACACTGCACCGCTGCTAAGCAAATACTTTCTGAAGCAAATAAAAATCATTTGTTTCCAATACTTTGTTTTATACAAATATTGTGACTACAACAAGATCAACATTAACATGGGTTGGCTCGAAAATGTCTAGTGGATCAAATTTCCATCTTTATACCCGTCAACTAGACTTTAATGAATCACACACTGTGCTTGTTTCCTTATTTGGCTCTACAACATGAAACACAAAGATGAGTTCAAGAATGTTTAGCATAGAAGAGCGACAGCCAGACCAATGGAGCGGCTGCCGTAGACGATGTAACGACTACCAGAGATGATGGAGACAACATAGCGACTACGGAAAAAGATGGATTGGCTAGCAGAGAGGATGGAGTGTTTCAAGTTGGAAGGGATGAGGAAAGGTTGGAGCGACTAGGGGTTTTTGGAGAAAAGTTCAATCATCAACTATGTTTCTTTTCAATATTTAATTTTACCCTTCTAAATTTGGCAAATTTTAATATTTCCCACCAAAGAATTGATAACACAATTTTTTTGGCTCCAAACGCAAACCTAAAATTCCAATTTTTATTTTATAGCATTATTTAAAGAATCTTAAACGTAAAAGTTCACAATTTAATTTTACAAGATGTGGATGTTGAAATGCTAACGTGAAATCATTTATATAACAAAATAAGCTGACAAATTTAGTTAGGAAAGAACTAATTAAGGGTCAAAGATAAAATATCCTCATATACAAATTTAAAAATAAAATCTCTTAATTTTCTAACCCTCCGTTTGGATGCGGGAAAAAGTAGGGGAAGAAATTTAATGGAAAATTTAAAGGAAACTTGTTTTCCATTAGATATTTAAAGGAAAAGTTTACATGGTTTTCTTTGTTAGTTTTTCATTTTCCTTGTTTCAACCAAATACACCCAAATAATTTTCTTTAAATTTTCCATGAAATTTTCTTTTTCAGTCATTTTCCATACAAAAACGGAGCATAAATGTTGTGAACTTCTTGAATTGAAATTCGTCTTTTCTTTTAAATTTTTTTAAATTAGACACATAAATTAAAATTAAATAATATACTTTTCAATTCAAAATTTCAGTTTAAATCAAAATGAAAAGAAGTTAAGTCAAATATCAAAAAGAAAATTCTGATTTTAATTCTTTTTATCCATCAACCATGGTGCAACTTATGTATTTAATTTCTTCGGACAAAGTGACTATTAGGGTATAAGGTATAAGTTTTAGGGCATATGGTTTAGGGTTTCGAATTTAGGGTATAAGGTATACACAGAGACGGATCTAAGGGGGGATTGCAGGGTCCCTTGCTCCCCCTAAGCACAAGAAAGTTCAAATTATATCTATATATTTCATCTTAAAAGCAACAAAAAATTAATTAGTGTCTGGTGGTATAGAGTTTAGCTTGCCCCCTTAGCTCATGTTCGAATCTTAGGTCCCCCAATTTTTGCCCCCTAATTTTAGGCGCTGGATCCGCCACTGGGTATACAGTATAGGGTATACGACATAGGGTATGGGGTTGATAGTTAAGCAACAAGACATGTTAAAGCAAAAGTGTGTTTCGTTATATCGTTCAACCATTATATTCAATGAGACTGTACATATCTAGTCGTACTGCTTACCATACTGACCGGGTGTAATTTAGCGAATAAACATTCGGACACGCAGCTCAAAAGAATTTATAGAACTAGGGGTGACCTAGTGTCGAACCCAAGGGAACAGTGGAGTTAAGTTATAAACTTTAAAATCGATTACTAGCTTTCAAAATAGTTCTGAAGTGTTTTATTTATTTTAATGAGCAATATTATTTATTCTAAAGGTAATATTTAAAGAAAAGGTTTTGTTATCAAATATTAAAAACTATGACAAGGATGAGAATCCTCCACTAATACTTATGGTTTCACTCGAGCAAGATATAGATTATAGTTATGAATTTCCTTCTTGATGACAATTTAATATAGAACGTATAGTTATATGATAATATAAATCCTCACTCCCGTGTTAGATTTATATTATAGAATTTAGACTGAGTAGCATTAGCATACGAATCCTCACTCCCGTGTTAGATTTGGACGTAAACATCTACTCGACTAGCTTCATTCCTCCCGGTGTTTTCACTAATCTATCCAAATACGCTTATTAATACATTCATGCACCAAATATACTCGCTGCTCCCGCTTTGCTAATATACTCGATCTAATGGTTGTATTGATTCCAAAATAGTCTAAGTTCACATTCCGGTCCTTCCCTAGAAAATACTACTCGACCTACTCTCCTAAACGTTTTGTCAGGACACCTAGACCTACTTGTCTTGTAAATAAAACAAGAGTAAAGTTTAGAAATTCTCAGTGATTGATGATCCACGGTCGAGCTCCAAGCTGCTGCTATTCTCCTCGTTATCTCGAGTACAAAATTAGGTTGAACAATCTTCTGTAATTTAAACGGTCTTCCGAGCTCTCTCGGGTATCTTCTTCTTCACTTGGTTACTCGACTTCTATCTCAATCACTTCTTCTCTAGGGTTTCCGGCCCCCTAGGCAGCAACCTTCTTTGAGTCTCTTGTGATGCTTTTATAGTGAAGAGCAATCAAAGGGGTCGAGTGGAATGAAAGGTCTTCCTTATCCTCTCGTCATAAATGGTCGAGTAAATGGAGAGTCTTGCTTATCCAATTGTATTAAATCACTCGAGTGGAATGAAAGGTCTAGCTTATCCACTCACATTAAATTGTCGAGTAAATGGAGAAAGTCCATACGAAGGGTCTTGATCACGTGATGACTTGCTCGAGCAGTGTGTTTACTCGGTCGAGTAACATGAGTCTTTGGCTGTTTTAGCTCGGGTCAAGTACTTTAGTACACTCGGTCTAAGAATTGCAGAAATGCTTCCAATTATGTCTGTATTAGGCCGAATTCACATGCTTTTCCTCATATTTCCCTTTATGCTCCTTCGTAAGGCTGAAATCGTGCTTTTGACCTGAAACAACAATCAAAGTATAAAAGTAATATATTTTACGTTCTAATCATAGGAAATAAGCATTAAAATAGGGGCTTAAAATAGACATTTCTAACACTGGTCACATACACAATACATTTTCATTATATATTTTGATTCGATCAGATTTACACGACAAATCACGACTGCGACGTTTGTGAATATGGCATAAATATATTTTGCAACAATACAACCTATGTTAGTTTTGTATTTGTTGCTTTTTTCCATATATGCCACGTGAATGAAACACTTGTTTTTACTTTTGTTGCAATAAAGTTTTTATGCATTGACTTATTTATGCAACATATGACGACGCTTTTTTAAAGTTGATGATACGACGATGCTTTTTTAAATAAGGGTTGATGTATCGATCACATTTAACATCACTTATTTAAAACCGTTGTTACAACTCTTACTTATTACCATATTAATTTCAAGAATTCAAGTTTTTTTTACTTACTGTCATTTAACAATTGGGTCGGCCCGAAATAATTGAATTGATTCAATATAAATACTTTTTTATCTAGCACTTTAATAAACTTTCAATGCCTAAGCTCTTTGAATGCGAAATTGAATAGTGGTGCATCCAAATCTTCAATACTATGCGAATCGGTTGAAGGTTTTTGGCACGAAGCGCATGACTTTGACATTTGTCAAACCTTATCGTCAAGAAACAATGTAATACTAAATGACATTGATGGTTATCCTAAGATGCCTTTATCAATCATTTCATGGTTATTATATTTTATATTAGGGGTAATTGCAGTAAACCACCATTATAATATCTCGTTTTGCAGTAAACCACCATTTTAAAAACTAATTACGAAATGAGTATATTATAATAGCTCCGTTATCAAAAAACCACCATTGACACTATTCCGTTAAAACTTCCGTTAAGTGCGTGTACACGTAGAAATAAAATATTATTTTATATTTAAATTAATTACCGAAAACCACTATTATAATCACAACTTTACGAAAAACCACCATTTTAATAACTTATTATCAGAATACTACCAACCGCACTGTTCATGCTAGATCAGAGGCTCATATGATAATTATACTCGTTAATAAGTATCTATTAGCTACATGGTGCTTCAATTTAATCTCGATGGAAGTCAATGAAGAAAATAATGTTAGAAAATGCAAAAGGAAACTCTTGTTTGAGAGTTTATTATCAATGTTTAATGATTATCTACTGCACGGTTCAAATATAAATATTTTCTCACTTTATCTTATGAAATATGATTAATTATATCACTACTTTTAACTCTAATTGTTTTTTTATATTGATCTTAAAGATCGACTCTGAGCTAAAATATAACAGCTTCTCACCACACCCGCAACTGCAAATATGTTTCCATTAGGTTTCGTGCCTAGTATGAATTATAAATCAATAAACGAATACTGTCTTACTAGTCAAAGATAGCCACAATCGTATCATCAACGTCATTCCCTAGCGTTACCTATATATCAGATGGTGGTTCTTGATAATTGAGATTTTATAATAGAGTCATTTTGTAATTATTTGTTAAAATGGTGGTTTTTTGCAAAACAAGATATTATAATGGTGGTGTTTTGAAATTGTCCGAATTAAAGTTATATACCCACGCGCCGTATGACGCGTATTTTACAATTTCTAACGGAGTTGTGAAAATGGTGGTTTTTTGATAACGGAGTTATTATAATATACTCATTTCGCAATTAGTTGTTAAAATAGTGATTTACTGCAAAACGGGGTGTTATAATGGTGGTTTACTACAATTACCCCTTTATATTACATGTTTGATGTGCGTAATAGGAACCTCTAGAGCCATTACATACACGCAAGCACTAATTAGTAATTCGATCGAGTTCATTTGGGGATTCATATATTATATTGTTATCCAGTAATGTTGGAGATAGAAATCACTCTATATTCTAGTTGGAGCACAAAATTTGCGCATAAAGAACCAACCCAGTTTGTTGCTTTCAAAACATTATTTCATCAATCACAATTTATGTGTTGTTTAAATATTTAGTATTATAGGGTTTTTTAGCGATAATCAGCCGTCCAATACCAATTTTTTGACAAAACCACCCTCTCAAAATGTTTTTTGACTTAACCACCCACTAATTTAAAAACTTTTAAATTTGACACCCAAGTACTGTTCCGACGACTTATTCCGATGAAATTCTCATTGGCTTTGTTGACTCAAAATTTTTTGCCGAAAACCACCCCTTCAATACCTAATTTTTGACAAAACTACCCTCTCAAAAAAATTTGAATTAACCACCCACTAATTTGAAAACTATTAAATTTGACACCCAAATCAACCTAATTAATCTTAACATAATCCTGTGAAATTTTTGCAATTTTTGTTTAGTATTTCAATTATAATATTTTTATTTTTATATAAACATTTTTATGTTTAGTTTAGTTAATTTTTATATCTCAATATTTTTACTACAATTATAATTTATCCTTTTATTAAATATAATTACTATTACTCTTAAAATTTTAACAATGATATAAAAATTATAATTATTTTAATATATTAAGTTGAATATAAAAATGTAATTATAAAAATAAAGTATACTATAAATGAAAATTTTTAGTTGATTAGATTTTAAAACTTATTTATGTGTAAAATTAAATATCGAGGGTTATGTTAAGATTGCAAAAATTGCAAAAATTTCACAGGGTTATGTTTAGATTGCAAACATTAGCAAAAATTGCAAAAATTTCACAGGGTTATGTTAAGATTGCAAACATTAGCAAAAATTGCAAAAATTTCACAGGGTTATGTTAAGATTAATTAGGTTGATTTTGGGTGTTAAATTTAATAGTTTTCAAATTAGTGGGTGGTTAACTCAAAAATTCCATAAATTACAAGAGAAATTGATAGCAAGAGTCTTGATTTCGACCGAAATCGCGAAACTTGACGACAAAAGGGAAACCCTAATTTTCATTCACCATAAGCCGTCTGACAAAATGAAGTACAATTAGCTTAAATAAGGAAAATAAATGAAACCCTAAACATAAAAGAAACCCTACTTTAGATAGTAGCCCAAAACCAACTAATTAGCCCACATCATTCTCTCCATGTCGAAAAGATTCGTCCTCGAATCACAGACCGGTTCGTCTAAGATCATTATCTGAAGAAATAAAGACTACAAATATCATAGGGCGTGCGTTCATGAGAATCAACCTTGAAATCATTATCGAAATCTGAAACATCCTCCTTGAGGACTTAACTCGCACATCGAGCTCTCCGGTCCGAGGAGGATTTCACTAAAAATTCGATAGGATTTTCCTTAGTGACAGCTACAACACCACGCATCATAATGAACTCGTACACTCTTTTGTTCAGACATTTGATCTGACTTCTTTTAGCATTAACTCTCCACGGCTCAGCATCATCCAGGGCTGCCGATTGAGCGGCAACTCTCCTTTGTGCTCGAGGTGGCATAATTGCAGGTTGCCTTGAAATCGATACAAATCTGGACTCATAGCAAAAATAATTTTAGGACCATCAAAGGTTAAGGGGTGTTCCAACTGTCTTCGCATAGCCGATTGATTTTGTAGTATTTCAGCTACATCCTGTGCCGACACAGCGTTAAGTCTCGGTTGATGGTGATGTGACGCACTCCTAGGATCGGCTGGAAACTGATACCAAACTGATGCAGCGCGTGACGGGAAGGAACGATAAATATCAATAACTTGTTAATTCCATAAATTAACAAGAGAAATTGATAGCAAGAGTCTTGATTTCAACCGAAATCGCGAAACTTGACGACAAAAGGGAAAACCTAATTTTCATTCACCATAAGCCGTCTGACAAACGGAAATACAATTTTCTTAAATAAGGAAAATAAATGAAACCCTAAACATAAAAGAAACCCTACTTTAGATAGTAGCCCAAAACCAACTAATTAGCCCACATCAGTTTCCGCGAGAAAATAGGCAAGAAAATACATTGGAAATCATCTTTATCTCTAAAAACCAGCTTTAGAAATATCTTTCTCTAAAAACCAGTTTAAGAAATAGGGTTAATTACGAAAAACCACCTTCATAATAGGCCATATTCTACGACACCACCCTTATATTGTAATATTACATTCGACCACCAAATTTTTAATATAATAATAGTATTTTGTAGTACAATACACCACCTCTATAATAAATATGTGTCCACTTCACCATCTTTCTAATCAATTTGGTTTTCATTTAACCACCTCTCCGTTAACTGCCGTTAACTGAGGTGGTTTTTAGAAACGTTAGTAATTATAAAGGTGGTCGAATGTAACATTACAATATAGAGGTGGTGGCGTGGAATACAGCCTATTATGCGGATGTTCATCTGTAATTAACCCTAAGAAATATTCTTTGCGCGTGATGACGTCATTGCTTCAGATTTGTCGCTGATTGCTGACGTCATCATTTTGCTCTGCTCTGCGCTCCTTGGTTTTTTTCCGGCTCTTGTCAACTTTGTTGTTCTTTGCTCCGAGATTCAGCCTTCTTGTTGCACTTTTGTTCTAACTCTTCTAATAAACCTGAGATATAAAACTACGCCAAAAGCGTAATCTTATACTAAAAATGTTAGAATTCTAAGTAGTGTTAAGGACTTAAAACAGCTGACGTTGGGATTTTCAGGGCGAGTACTGTGAATACTTATCCTATCACGCAATGTCAAACAAATTTGTATGTTCCTAGCGGTGACCTAGGGTCGAGTCCCAAGAGAAAAGCCTAGATGTTATCTCTATCTAAATTCACCAATGCAAGTCTACGAGTGAAGGGATTTTGTGAAACTAAAATTAAGTTTGTGAAAATCTAATAAAACAAAAAACGCAGCAAGAATCCTACTTCATTCCTAGGTTACGAGATAATAATGCAAATGGAAATAATGCAAGCACATGAAGTTATGAATGATAAGTTCCTTAGGTTATCGTGTTGCGCATTCTAGATTTCAACTCTCGCTCCTTCTCTAGAATGGATGCAACACTTAAGTACGATTCTCAAACTCTCGCTCTATTGAATCGTGTTTAGAACTTGAATTCCATAATCTCAACCTCTCGGTCTAATTGATCGGTGATTTCAAGTCCACAATAATGTTAACCTAAGTAAATATGTGTTTGTCACTCTCGCACACGAAACACTGCCCTAAACAATTAATTCTGAATCCTAAACCTTCCTAAGTTCAACTCTCGTTCCTTCCTTAGGCATCTAAATTCAAGAACGTTAAATAAAAGGAAATTATCGAACATATCAAACAATCACTTCATTATGCATGGGTAAAAATCAGTTTTGCATTACAATCAAACCTAGGAAATCCGTGAGGATTCCCACTACAATGTAACTACTCACATCATGGTGAGTTTACAACTGATCATGTTTGGTTTGAAATTGAATGCATAAAAACAACAAATAATTAAAAGAAACTTGAACAAAGTAGAGTAGAATGGGTTGCCGATTTGTGGATGCTTCTTCAAGTTCCTTTGCCGTCAAAACTCTCCAAAGCTGCTCCCAAAATCTCCAGGAAAGTGTGTTGAAGAGTTAGGGTTTTGCTTTTATATGGATCCCAAATTGAAGGTGAAATCTTCATTGGAAGATCTGAACAGTCTGCCCGACACACTTTCTTGGGTCGGCCGCCTCAGAAAATGAAATCTGCGAGGCCGACTCATTTTCCTCATTGTGCCTCGGCGTCG
>QZGG01002846.1:0-31347 GCA_006409495.1 Sedum album
TTGGCGTGAATCTCAGATTGAGCATAGAGAATGGTATGCGCAGACAGGACGAGTTCAGTGATGTGTCATGCTTCAAATTCGATTGGATCATCAGTATTTAATGCAAGAAAGCCATGATAAAGGTAATTGTTTGGAAACCAGTTGATATTCTTGAGGAGGAAGGTTGACAATTTTTGGTACTACTCGGGGGATAAAAAAAAAAAAAATCAACCAAGAACCCGAATTGTCAAGTGCCACACATGTAACACAAGGATCAAGAGAAACATGGCTAGGTTATTCGTCTATCATAGAACGGCTATTGGAAACACATGAAGTGTGTATGCCGAGGGGAAAGGAGATCTGCTGCAGGACACTGGACGAGGCCATCATAAGTAAGCTGAGCGTCAAATATGCTCCGGACCAAGGATGGGTCCGTGATTAGGGAGAATCGTCCGTCGCTGCAGAAGCTGCTATGGATAAGTTCCTGTCCGCTGTTAAGGACGGGTTCATTGAGCTGATAGAGAGGGTGGAAGAAATGGAACGTATTATGAGAGACATCTGTCAAAGGGTGACAGAGAGCTCAGACCACCAGGCAGAGCAGCTTGCTAACATTTGCGTTTGGTCCGCCAATTGGTTCGCGACAAGGACGCTTCCAGTGCTCCCTCAGATGCTTAGCAGATCTGATTCAGCCCCTCTTTGAAAACCCTACCACATCATTCCCAATCCTTTTGTGTTTTCTTGTTCTGCTCTCTGTGTTTTTTAACTTTGAATTGTTAACTATCTGTCTACCGTGCTTGCGTGCCACTTCGTTTGGCACGCCCTTTGAATTGAATAAATGGGATTGTTTTTCTTATGTGCTATTGGCTTTGTTTATTACTCATATTCTTTTTGATGATGCCAAAAGGGGGAAGGTAGACAGGAAAAGCATTAACTGAGGGGGAACTTGTACTTAGTGACTGACGGTGTCACTCTGAGGGGGAACAGATTCAAGCTTTAGCGAATCTGTTCACAATGGGTTATTGATGTTCGTATTAATATTGCTGGGTTATTAATACTGTTGGGATATATTTTTGGGATAGGAGTTAGAGTAACTCTGAAACTTTTGGGATGCATGTTTAGTTTAGGAATTTATTCTTAAAACTGAATAATGCATATGCTGCCTAATGCTTACACTTCTGTTTACATTGTGATCTTTTCCTGTCTAACGAAGAAGTGTTTGTCAACATCAAAAAGGGGGAATTTGTTGGGGACGTGTTCCTTGACACGGACGTGTCCTTAACACGTTCTCAGTTTTGATGTTGAAAACACTTAGCTAACATTCCATGACAATGCAGGATTAGGAAATATGCAGATTTGGAAATAAAACAGATTTGGTAAAAATCGTCTGTGGACGGGTCCGCAGACCGCACGGGGGCGTGCTGACGTGGCAGCAGAATATCTCAGAAATATTCTGATATTCAATAAGTTCTTAGAATATTTTGTATTTTGGAAACTTATTGTTTAGAAAGATATTTTTGATAATGATTACCTAACTAACCGATTTCTAAGTATAATATTTGATAATATTATATTTAGATAAGGTTGCCCTAACTAAATATTAAATATAATATATTATATTATATTTAATATTAAGTTGCCCTAACTGATTTTTAAAAGATATTATATTTACTAATGTTGCTATTATCTTTCTATGGCAGGGAGAGATTTTAGGAAGCAAGGGCTAGGGTTTTTTTGGTGATCATATAAATTGGACTTCAACGCTTTCATCAAGACAAGTCGGTCAATTGAAAGAGCAAACAAAGTCGTGTGATATCGTTGGTTGTTCGAGGCTATATTTCGCTCAAGGGTAAGCGAGTGGTGGACTCCGTATAGCTAGTATACAACAGCGGTATTGGTAGGACAATTCGGAGTTGATTTGAGTTGCTAGACGTAGGGATTGTTACAACTGAGTTTCGGGCTTACTTTGAGAGTTAGTCGGCTGTACTAGGTGTAGACAATTGTACTAGGTAAGAACAAAAGCAATCAATAAAGAATTGTCTGAGAAATTCTTTCCGGTCGACTCCGGGAAGGTAGTGGTTTTCACCTGTTAGCACTGAGGTGCGGGTTTCCACTATACATCATCGAGTACGCGTACCTACTGTTCACTTCATTATTATTATTATTTATTATTACTGATTTCCGCTGTGCTACTTGATCTTGAGTACACGTTCACACTAGAGGACGTGTTCACAAGTGTCGATAAGTGAACCAAGCTAACCGTATCGATCCAACATAGTTAAGACTAAAGATTCATCTAACAAATGTAAAAGGTATTAGAGATTAAATAAAATAGACATGAAGATTATGCAAGTATTGAAATTAATAAAAATAAAATAATAGATCATAATAATCAAATTGAAAATGATTGATTCCTTGTAACACTAAAGTAGGGATTGAGTTACAAAAATGTTTGGCAATGTCCTTAAAACAATATTGTCGCACTTTGATGTTGAGTTTCCACCCGCCAACCTGTTTCTTAGAATACAATAGTCAAACGTTCACTGTCGTCCATAAATTGTGAAGAAGCCGAAGAACGACTATCTTATCTATCACTGATTCTAAAAGAAATGAAAAATGACTTCTTTGGATGATGATTGAGGTTATGTAACGTTTTCCCATATGTAGTAGGATTTATCCTTCTTACATAACAACAAAGATATTGGTAACCGATCATGACATAACAACTCATCAAACCTCCACAATGATAGTCATAACTCCTTTTTGTTAAACCATTTTTTCAACAATAAGCACATATAAGTGTTCCATTTGGATTTAACTCTAGCGACAATGTATTGTAAATAGAAACTTTCTAATAATTCAATGAAAAATATCAATACAATCATTCTATATCAGGATCAAGTGTGACAAGAATTATTATCGTAAAATGGTGAGATTTAAAGCATAACTTTTGATTCTGCGTTAATCTAACAATTGATATTGATAATCGTTAAGAAAAATACATTATTAGTTTGATTATTAGATTGATCATAATACATGGCATAAGTAGACAGTCTTGCAAAATTTTACTTTCTATCTCTCGATCATAACCTTTTTCTTTTGTTTGTGAGTATTAGAAGAATCCGTCCTTCAGTTTTCTATTAGTATGTCCAATTTCTTGAAGAATCAACCACGTTGAATGGACGTGTCGAAAATTGTTGAACTCCTCATAACATTATTATGTAAGAAGACATCACCCATAAATCATATGAAGACATACGATTGTTCAAGTGGCACTGTTCGATGAGAAATCAGCTTACTACGATTTAAGAAGGGGTGAAAGAAATATATATTATTATTAGAGAAAAAGTTTCCAATTAGAGATGATGTTTATTGCAATAAACATATATCTAAGGGTGTTGAACACATTCAAAAAGCAAGTGATGGAACACATTGAACACGAAGATTTTTAAAATTGGAAGTATCAATTCGACCGAAGGAAGATTTATTCAAAACTTACGTACGCGAAGAATATCTGAGAAAATATAGAGACGGTCAAACTATTTAAAGTCATGGTTTAACATTTGGTTTTATTGTGTGCATTTGATATAAAATAGCACGACAAAAGTCCCATTTGTGGGGATAGATTCTTTAAAAGGAAATATGTGGTCGAGTTCATTGGAGGTGGTGCAAACTTGTATAAGAGGATATCCGTTCGATAAGGGGAGTAGAGTTGAAATAGGGTTAAGCGAAAGCCCACCATAATCTTTGTACCGTTCGAAATCAGTTTGTTGAGTTCTATAAAATTTATCAAGCAATCCATCTCCTTAATTAATATATTTAGTAAAATTAAGTTTATTTTGCTTTGTAAAAAATCAAATTTATTTCCGAAAATATGAACTATTGACTTCTGAGAGAGGAGATCGAGCAGTTAACCTTTGTATGGCCTAAAATCAAATAACAAAATTAAAGTCGATGCACAAAAATGATTAATTAAAGGATTATGGAGTAAATACATAAATAGAGATTTGTTCATGTGTGTTATCACTACTCTCTAGTGACCTAGAACTATTAACCTAGTTCTATAACAGGATCTTTATCAACTAAATAACCTAACCAGTCAAGAACCACACTAATAACTCAGTAATGAAACTGTAAAGCGCAAGAACAGAAACAAACACACCATATTTGTTTGACCGAGGTTCTTCTAGGTCATATAGACCTTGCGTACATCCCCGTTGAGCTCAGTGAGGCTCTTGTGCACTATAAACCGCCGTGAAAACGCCGACGAAGCAGAATCCAGTTTACACTTGTTACAAACCCTCAGATCTTGCAAGAAATCTCAAAACTCTCACAAAACAAAGAATGGCTCAACACATGAGCGTTGCTGACCTCAACCGGCCAGCAACTTACAACCTGAGATTAACCTCTCAACCTGTCCTACGCACACACTAAGGAGATCCGACGAGAAGTGGTCTCGCCGGAGTATCAGATGAGATCGTTGGATCCGCCGCACCGACTGGAAAAGTGGAGAGATAGCTAATCTGCTGATGCCCTAAGGAAGAGACGCTTATATACCCTCAACCATCAACCGTTGGATCATCTCCCAGATCAATGGCTGAGATTACTCGGTTCCCTGCCACTTCACGTGACCCTTTCATGCTGATTGCATGACTTGATCCAGCTGGCGCTGAGCTGGCGCTGAGCTGGCTACTGGGCTGGGCCTTAACGTGTGGGCTGCTCCATCTTCAAATCTCCCCCTGGAGCAGAACACTGCAGCAGCTTCAAATACTCTCTTCCATCAGCTCTGCAACTCTTCATCCCCTTATAATGCACAAGAAATCCTCTCTTCATTGCTCCTTGGTACCTACATGTCTTACTCAATATAGAGCAGGTCCCGACACAAACAAAACTTTGTGTGAGAAACAATTTTTGTACCAAAATCTGCTGGATTAACAGCAGTATCAACCTTACATAAATTCACCTTCCCAACAGCAATCATTTCACGCACAAAATGATATTTAACCGAGATATGCTTAGAACGCTCATGGTATATTGGATTTTTGCTAAGTAACAATGCAGACTGACTATCAGTGAAGACAACAGGTACATTATCACTCAAACCAATTTCATTTAAAAAACCATATAACCACACACTTTCTTTAACAGCATCACAGATAGCTACATATTCACTCTCAGTTGTAGACAACGCAACCAATGACTGCAATTGGGACTTCCATGATACACAATTATTGCCAACAGTAAAGAAATAAGCAGTAGTAGATTTACGACTATCTCTATCACCAGCAAAATCAGCATAAACATATCCAACAAACTCAAACCCAGACATACGTTTACCATAGCATAAACCAATATCAGCAGTACATCTCACATAAGCTAAAACATGTTTCAATGCAAGCCAATGTTCATATCCAGGATTTGCCATAAAACGACTTAACAATGAAATAGCAAAGCACAAGTCAGGCCTAGTACTAATCATTGCATACATAAGTGATCCTAGTGCATTAGCATATGGAATATCTACCATTTTAGCACTATCAACTCTGGTCTTAGGACACTGAATTTTATCCAAAATAAAATGCGCAGCCAAGGGTATCTGAACTGATTTACCCTCCAACGAGCCAAACTTGGAAATTACTTTCTCAAGATATGGCTGCTGATGAACCTTCAACCACAGGTTCTTCCTATCCCTTTCTATTATCATTCCCAATATTTTCTTAGCTTGTCCTAGGTCCTTCATATCAAATTCAGTACTAAGCTTAGCTTTTAACTTGTTGATCTCTATGATAGATTTACTAACAAGTAACATATCATCAACATATAACAAAATGAAAACAGTCACACACTACTACAGATCATGTTTATAACAGCGCTTGTTTTTGCTCTTTAACAGCGCTTCTTGAAGCGCTGTTGAAACGGGTGCTGTAATAAATCACATACTTATAACAGCGCTTTTTTTAAAAAAGCGCTGTTGTTTATAAACATTTTTAACAGCGCTTATTTATTATTAAGCGCTGTTAAAAATGTCTATAAACAACAGCGCTTTTTTTAGAAAAGCGCTGTTATAAATCGGAGATTTACAACAGCACTCGTTTCAACAACGCTTAAGAAAAAGCGCTGTTATTTAGTTTATTTTTTACAGCGCTTAAATTAAAAGCGCTGTTAAAAATAATTATTCACAATAATTAATATTTTTATTAATTAGAAATTTTAAATAATTCGAATATTAAATAATTCAAATTAAAGTGTTGTTAAAAATTTCGCAATAAGATATTTATTATAATATTTTCGGGGATTAGAAAAAACTGTTTTTGAAATTTAATAATAATTAAACCTGCTTTAAAAGGCAATTAATTTTATTTAAATCGTAATAGTACAATGAAATTGAAATCGATTTTAACTTTCGATTTTTTACTAAAACCCTAGCCTTCTTCGTGCTGAATTTGTCTCGGTGCTCGTCTTGAATTTGTCACATTCCCTTCGACATTATCACAAAATTCGACAAATCTGCAAGAAAATAATAGTGTTAAAATCATAGTGTTAATATAAAACGAAACAAAACATAAAAGAGTATCCTTACTCGAATCGGTGAAGAACACTAAAGCTCAACAAAAAGGTGTGTATCCTAACTCGAATCGGTGAAGAACTAAAATAATTTGACACAAAAATTTCAATGTAAAGTTTCATATATATAGAAAGATTGTAGCGGGAAGTTTGGGCGCGTAATTAAAAATTCCGAAATTTTAAATATGGAATGTGGACTGTTAGATTATTTTAAGCAACGATTGGGATTAAAATCTGTGCGAAACTGAGCCGACCAATCACGTCATTTCTCTCTTTAACAGCGCTTAAATATTTTAAACGCTGTTAAAGAGTATTTTTTTAAAGTAAATCGAATTAAAAAACTTACAACAGCGCTTATCATGTTTAAGCGCTGTCGTATAATATTTACAACAGCGCTTAAACATAATAAGCGCTGTTGTAAACCGTTGATATTAGTTTTTTTTTTAGAATTTATTGATTTGTAAAAAACAAATTTAGTTGAAAATTTGATTTATGAAGCTAATAACTCATTTACTTCAAAAATAATTATTTACTTGCATTTTTGTTGTGTTTTGATTAATGAAAAGTATAGTTGATCAAAATGTACATTGTTCAACCTATTGCTTAGTAAAGAGACACATTACAAATTTTCAAATGACAACGATTTCAAATGCTTATATATGTTCTCATGATATTTTTATAAATTGAATGTTACTTATTGAGTTTTTAAATTCTTAACTCAACAACACCTTTAAAATATATAACCTAATTTTTTAAACTTAAAAATACTAAAAAGATGTCTTTTACAGCGCTTGTACAAGAAATAAGCGCTGTAATATATAAAATTTTTTGATTTAAAATTATTAATTATGAATTTACAGCGCTTATTTTAATTTAAACGCTGTAAAAAGTAATTAATTTATTATTAATTTTAATATATATTACAGCGTTTTTCTATTTAATTTTAATATATATTACAGCGTTTTTCTATTTATTATTAATTTATTATGTTAAATTAAACGCTGTTATAAATCAATTTATTATTTGAAACATGATAAATTAGTCATAATATATACACGCCATCCCTTGGACAATATAAATTAGTCACTTGGACAAAATATTACTATGCATGCCATCCCTTCCAAGCATATATACATGCCATCCCTCTCAAGCATATATACATGCATCCCTCCCAAGCATATATACATGCCATCCCTCCCAAGTATATATACATGCCATCCCTCCCAAGCATATATACATGTCATCCCTCCCAAGCATACATGCCATCACTCCCAAGCATACATCCCTCTCAAGTTCAACTAGCATTTTAACTAATGTTCTAAATCAGAAAACTTCAAAATCAACTGTCTAACAATAATAACTACGTTTCCTTATATAGGGAAACAACAAAAACATAGAAACAAAAATAATAAAATATTTGAAAATAATGGAAAAATACTAAAAATTCGAAATAAAATAGTAAATGATCGAATTTGCCCAACAAAGACCCTAATTTTGTTTGTCCGCCTCGTCGTTCTCTTCGAAACGATATATTATGGGTCCAATTCTGACATCGGGAGCTCAAAAACTGCTAAGTTAAGTTAAACGATATAACGTGCACCTTCTTACAGTGATTCATTTTATTCCAAAATTCAGCATCCTCTGTTCTGTATCAAGGGCTTTAATAAGTTAAGTTAAAAACCAGCGTATTATTATTTTTACTTAGTTTCAAAAAATTTAAATAAAATTATTTTTAGACAGCGCTTTTATGAAAAGGCGCTGCGGTAAATATATGACAGCGCTTTTTATATAAGCGCTGTTTTAATTAGTATTTTTAACAGCATTTTTTTGGAAAATCGCTGTTAAATATATTACTTAAGACAGCGCCTAATAATATAAGCGATGTTGTATATTTTATACAGCGTTTTCTTAAGAAGCGCTGTGTTAAATACATTTATTACAGCGCTTTCTATTTAAAGCGCTGTGAAAGATCTAATTTTTTTAACAGCGCTTAATAACAAGCGCTGTTAAAAATATAATCTGTACTAGTGACATTATTCACATCACAGAAATAGCAGCAACTGTCATATTCACTTCTTTTAAATCCTAGCTTTAGCACAAATGAATCAAACCTCAAATACTACTGACTAGGACTCTGTTTTAATCCATACAAGGATTTTTTAAGCAAGCAAACATGGTCAGGGTGCCTAGAATTGACAAAACCCTCTGGTTGATGCATGAAGATCTTTTCATTCAGATCTCCATGCAAGAAGGCTGTCTTTACATCTAATTGTTCCAGTTCTAAATTAGAACTGGCTACATAAGATAATATTACTCTTATTGTCTTAAATTTGACTACAGGAGAGAATATCTCATTGTAGTCCACCCCTTCACGTTGGGTAAAACCCTTTGCCACTAATCTGGCCTTAAACCTAGGTGGGTCAGTTTCATTTATTCCTTCCTTAACCTTATACAGCCACTTACATGCTACTAATTTCTGATTCCTAGGCTTGGGTACTAATATCCAAGTTTATTTACCTCCTAAGGAATTTCATTTCTTCTAACATAGCAGCTTGCCATTTATCACTATTACTAGAGGTTATGGCTTCTAAGTAAGTGCTAGGTTCAGGGCTTATTACTTCCTGGGCAGCAACTAAGGCAGTATACACTAGGTCGGCAAAGGATGAATATCTGGGATTTGGCTTAGGGGCCCTTCTTTCCCTATCCCTGGTTAGTTGATAACTTCCTAGGGTTTCAGTTGCTGACCTAGCTAGTTCTATTCTGTCCTGAGTGGGTTCTACCTGATCACCCTCTCCCTGCTCCCCCTGATCTAAGTTCTCTACTGGATCAATGTCTTGGGCTTCTAACTCATGCACTACAGGCTCTGTCTCTAGCTCTATGTGGTTCTGATCATGTTCAGGTGGGTCTATCCTATTTGGTTCAGTGTTGGGAATGGGATTTCCTGAGTTTTCTAGGGATTTTCTACAAGGGAATTCTTCCTCATTAAATGTTACATCTCTGCTCACTATGATCTTAATCCCTGACTTCTCATACTCCCACAATTTATACCCCTTAGTTCCCTCCTGAGTCTGATATCCTATGAACACACATTTCAGGGCTCTAGGATCTAATTTACCATCCCTATTATGTGCATATGCTGCACAGCCAAAAACTCTAAGGTGTTCTAGGTTAGGGAGTCTGTTATTCCACATTTCTAAAGGGGCACTTAAAGTTTAAAGCTCTATTTGGTGATCTATTAACTAAATAAGTGGCAGTGGACAGGGCTTCACCCCAGAAGCCCTTGGCTAGGTTAGAGGTAAACAGTAGGCTCCTAGTCTTATCTAGAAGGGTACGGTTCATCCTCTCAGCAACCCCATTTTGCTGAGGGGTATTCCTAACAGTTTTATGCCTTAAAATTCCACTATCAGCACACAAACTATCAAACAAAGCATTGCAAAACTCAAGCCCATTATCAGTCCTAATAGTTTTAATTTTCTTACTAGTCTGATTTTCTATAAGCAATTTCCAGTCCCTAAATTTACCAAACACTTCATCCTTAGATTTCAGCAAGAAAGTCCACACCATTCTAGTATAATCATCCACAATACACAGGAAATACTTATTTCCTCCATGTGATTCATGAGCCTCTGGGCCCCATAAATCAGCATGGAGGTAATCTAGTGGTGCCTTAGATGTATGCTGGCCTGGGGAGAAGCTGTGTCTGTGCTTCTTTGCCAGCACACAAGGCTCACAGAAAGGTAACTGAAGATCATTCAGTTTACCTATGATTCCCTGCTTGTTCAGGACTTCCAGTCCTTGAACACTGATGTGGCCTAATCTTAAGTGCCACTTCAGGGCATCATTCACTACAGGCTTATTAACCACAGGCATAGCAGACAATTCAGAGTCAGTCAAACCATCAAGAACATATAAGCTATTATACTTAGTTCCAGTTAATATCAGTTTATTATTTCTATAAACTTTCATAGTACTATTTTCAGATATGCACACACAACCAATATCATCCAAAACACCCAAGGAAATTAGATTCTTTTAAGGTCAGGTATGTGTCTAACTTCTGATAATACTATAGTTTTACCATTTTGTAACTTAAGGGATATAGTACCTTTACCAGTTACTTGACATATGTTATTGTCACCCATAAAAACCTTTTCATCATTAACAGACATATAATTTTCAAACCAGCTCCTATGAGGACACATATGATATGAGCAACCAGAATCTAAAATCCACTTATTACTACATTTCCTAGATGTTACATTAAGTACCTCTAATGCATCATTACCTGCAGTATCTTTATCAGCTAGATTATTTTCTGGTTTATTCTCATTCTTGGTTTTATTTAACCATTTATAACAATTTTTCTTATAGTGTCCTACTTTCCCACAGTAGAAACACTTTCTGCCCTCAGGATTGCTTTTACCATCTTGAGGTTCTTTAACTCCTTGTTTCTTATCTAGCTTAGCCTTATTCTCAGTATTAGTCCCCTTAGGTTTACCCTTATTGTTTCCTTTATTTTTAACTAACAGAGAATTTCCATTTTTAGACTTGTTCTTTAGTTCTATTTCCCTAGTCCTCATGGCAGTACATAACAAGTCATAAGAAGGTATACTACCAGTGTACTGATATGCATTCTTAACTACTTGAAAACTATCAGGCATAGAGTTCATAAGGATCATAACTATACTAGTTTCATCCAAAGCATATTCAGTACCAGCAAGCATCATAGTCATCCTAAGAAACTCATCAAGATTCTCATCTACAGATTTACTAGCATCCATTTTATATGCAAACAGACTAGCTTTCAAATAAGCAAGATTAGGAGCAAGCACATTAGCAAACAATGCATCAAGTTTATTCCATAAAGAAATAGGGGATTTAGCAGAACTAACCTTTCTGATAATATTATCAGTAAGACTCAAGAAAATCAGGCCATATGCCTCTTTCTCAATTTGTACCTTGCGTTTCTTCTGCTCCTCAGTCCATCGTGACTGATCCTCTTCCAGTGCAATGGAGACTTGGTGGTAGGCTAGAAGAGCTTCCATCTTCAGCTTCCACACACCAAAGTCTCCTTTGCCATCGAACTTCTCCACATCAATTTTAGCAGTCATTTCCTCGCAAGAAAACACAAGAAAGTAATTGTCAGTGAAGCAGAACTTCTATAGCAGTATATATTGAAATATGACTAGCTATCCTATCCTAAAACCGGCTCTGATGCCACTGTTATCACTAATTACCAGTGACCTAGAACTATTAACCTAGTTCAATAACAGGATCTTTATCAATTAAATAGCCTAACCAGTAAAGAACTACACTAATAACTCAGTAATGAAACTGTAAAGTGCAAGAATAGAAACAAACACACCAGATTTGTTTGATCGAGGTTCTTCTAGGTCATATAGACCTAGCGTACATCCCCGTTGAGCTCAGTGAGGCTCTTGTGCACTATAATCCGCCGAGAACACTCCGACGAAGCAGAAATCAGTTTACAACAAGTTCAGATCCTCAGATCTTGCAAATAACCTCTCAACTCACACAAAACAGGAAAGGCTCAACACATGAGCGTTGCTGACCTCAACCGGCCAGCAACTTACAACGCAGAGATCAACCTCTCACCCTGTTCTATCCTATACAGAGAAGATCCGACGAGAAGTGGTCTCGCCGGAGTACCAGATAAGTTCTTCACTGAAATCGCCGCACCGACTGAAAACAGGAGAGAATGCAATCTGCTGAAACCCTAGTGTAGAGAAGCTTATATACCCATGAAATCCACCGTTAGATCAACTCCAGAATCAATGGCTGAGATCAATCGGTCTCCTGCCAATTCACGTGACTCCTTCACGCAGATTGGATGACTTGAACCAGCTGGCGCTGAGCTGGCGCTGAGCTGGCTACTGGGCTGGGCTTTTAAGTGGGCTGCTCCAATCTTCAAGATGAATTTATTCTTTTCAAATCCTCAGTCCCAACATTTCCTACCCCTGATGATGAGCAAACTTCATAAGAATCATATGCCATGTTCGAGGCCTTATCATCACATTCGAAAACAAAGATTGTGGCTTGGCACAGTGAATCCGTGAATGCACCTGACAAACCTATAAAAGATGAAGAACCATTAAGTTTTAAGTTCCATTTACACTCTTGAAGTATCTCATCCAGATGATGAACCAATATAAATGATACAAAGGAAATAACTCCTCAGGACAAGCCTAGCTTGGACATGGCCGGAGCTTTGATCTAACCTATTTTTAGAGCTAATGCGGATCATAAATATGTAAAGTAATTCTTCACTCCTTGACACACTCTCCAGAACAGGCCAGAGTGAAAAACAACAGTACTACACAATCTGGTCAAGAACTAACACATGAGAGCACATCGAGATGCATATACCATTCAGTGCCAGTGCAACACATCCTTTTACATTGCCTTAAATCCTAAATAAGTCCGCATTGATGTTGGAAAATATTACTAGAACATGCAAGTACTACAAGATATATAATAATTCAGCAATCGTGAGAAGTGGATTGACCTGGTCAGAAAACTAGTAATGCAACAGTGAACAGTGACAAGACTAGGTCTGCATATTTGAAATTCAAAATGTATAGTTTAATATAATATAACCCAAAGGTCTAAATGTTAACATAAAAATTATAGAACATTCACAAAAACCCATGATGCGGGCGCACAAGTATGACCAACTCGAGAATTCCGTATGGCTGTGTATAATAACTTATACATGGTCATATGTGATTACATATAAACTCACATTACTTATACATGGTCATATGAAAATTCCGTGTGGCTTTGTATAATAACTTATACATGTATAATAACTTATACATGACTTTGTATAATAACTTATACATGGTCATATGGGATAACAATCAAAATGATCTAGAGATACATTTCTCATAGACTCACTAGACTCATATTTTAACACATACTGAATATTGCAATATTTTAAGTTTTTCAATTCGAAGCTCGTAGCCCCTTCAAAAACAACTCACAAAATAGAGTGCACCCTCATTTTATTTCACTATATTCCAACAATTGGTGAGTTTTTCAGTAAATCCACGAAGAAATGTAATGAAAATCCTCTATTTGGTCAAGAGGGTGTCAACATAATCAGCAGATACACAATGCCGAGTTCTTAACTAGAAATCTACAAGCGCATGAGATCATCTGATTAGTCATTAGGATTTAAACAAGCCCAGCGGAGTTAAACAACTCTAAGCTCTCAAACTAAGAAAAAGTAGATTTACGGACTCGACTGGAAGAAAACAAAGCATACATTTCATACTCATAAACTCCACCAGATACAAACCCAGAAAACCCTTAGATCAAACAAAAACTAACTTCAAACTTCAGATCCAACACACATCCACACTCCCTTTATTGAAACTACTAAGCAGTAAACACCACAACACTCTCAACACGCGATCTCTCAAGCGATCTTAACCTCAATAGTCTTGGGCTTCTTCGGCTCAGGCGGTGGCAGCTTCTCCACAGTCACACTCAAAACCCCATCTTGACAAACAGCAGAAATCTTCTCAACATCAGCATTTTCCGGCAACACAAACTTCCTCATAAACTTCCCAACTCTCCTCTCCATTCTCACATACTTCGCTCCCTCCTTTCCTTCCTCAACTTCCCTCTTCCTTTCTCCACTTATAATCAACACATTGTCGTCCTCAACTTGGACTTTGATATCGCCGGATTTCAGCCCCGGCATGTCGATGATGAACACGTAGCTGTTTGGATACTCTTTCACGTCTGCTGGTGTCGCTGCCATTGCTTTCGCGTCTCGTACGTAGCTTCGGGTTGGTGCGTTGGCGGTTGATTTGGAGTCGATGCCGTTGTGATCGTCGGTTGGGTCCAGGATGTGGTGGAGTGCTGCGATGACCGGTGCGTCGATTCCCATTATGCGGAAATCCATTGATCGATTTGGCGATTGAAAGCTTCTAACAGTTAGATTTTTGTTTCCGATTTTAGTTGATGGGAAGGTGTTACAGAGCGCGTTTATATAGTGGGTTGAAGAGGTCGAGAAGGTTCTGGAAGGTCGAGTTTCGAGCAGCTTCTTCTGGTTTCTGCTGACTCAGCACAGTCTTTATGTTCTTCGTTTTCTACCAGTTTCTGGAGAAATCTAGACGAACCGGGTCGAACTCGATGCCCATGCCGTCACATATGGGCCGGGTTGAAAAGGCCACATCGAAATACGACGACGTTCTCAAATGGATTTAGTGCCTTAACGACTCGGCTCGGCTCGGATCGGTTCGACTCGGATCGGTTCGACGCGGCGCGGCTACTGGCGGTTAGCGATGAGAGTGGGTGGACTGGTTTGCGGCAATATACACGCATTTTCGACGCTTCGTCGATCAGTGCTTCATCATCCATCTTTAACCGTATCGCGTACTGCGTTTTCGAAGCTTGATTTATTGGGTCGTGGATCTGGGAAGAATCGAATTCGGAGGATCGGAACTGCAACTGTCCGGTCAATGGCGACTTCGTTCAGTCCTGAGAAAGCTAGGGTTCCGCCAGCAGTCGCTCTGCCATCTCCTCCGATCACCAAAGTGAAATATTTCTGCTTTTCTATCCTTTTATTTATTTAAGTTTGAGTTTGTGTAAATGGCTTCGGATTTCCTGTTTTTTTCAATGTTATCTGAAGTTTCCTTTTGATTTTGGTTTATTTCTGTAGTTCAAGATTGGACTTTGTCAATTGTCGGTGACAGCGGACAAGCAGAGGAACATAGAGCATGCACGAAAAAGCGATAGGAGAGGCTGCAGCTCAGGGTGCTAAGCTTGTTGTGTTGCCTGTAAGCTGACTTTATTTAAGTTATAGTCAGAGATTTTGTTTTGGAAATTTCATTCTTGATTTTGATGTGTTTGGGATGTGTGTGATCTAATTTCAGGAGATTTGGAATGGTCCATACTCAAACGATAGCTTTCCAGTGTATGCTGAAGATATTGATGCAGGGGGAGATGCTTCTCCTTCGACAGTTATGCTGTCTGAAGTTTCACGTTTGCTGAAAATCACGATTGTTGGTGGATCTATTCCTGAGAAGTGTGGGGATCGGTTGTACAATACTTGTTGTGTCTTTGGAGCTGATGGAAAGTTAAAAGCTAAACACAGGAAGGTGAGTGTAGCTACTGACCGTTTATAATTGCTTTATAGTTATGTGGAATTCTACATTTAAAACCTAATTGTGTTTTCTGCAAAATGTTGCTTTACAGTTATGTGGAATTCTACATTTAAAACCTAATTGTGTTTTCTGCAAAATGTTGCTTTATAGTTATGTGGAATTGTGATGTTCAAATTAATGTGCTTGAGGTTCCAAGTTATTTACTTGCTGGCTTGTAGTGTTGTGGATATGTCTTCTCATTTCTATTCGGGGTTTGTTCACTTCAGATTCATCTTTTCGACATTGATATTCCTGGCAAGATCACCTTCAAGGAATCGCTGACTCTTACAGCTGGGGAATCCCCTACCGTTGTGGATACAGGTTTCATAGCAGCATTGATTCACCTTTGACTTGAAACATTTTTTACATTTACATTTTTTAATCAGCAAATTTTCTGATGAGCATATGGATTTCGATTATAAAGATATGACGCAAATGTTATTGATTTAATGCAGATGTTGGGCGCATTGGGATTGGCATCTGTTACGACATCCGTTTTCAAGAACTGGCCATGTTGTATGCGGCAAGAGGTTTGGTTGCATTTTTAACTTCAGCTAGCCATTTTGTTTCAGTTTTTTAAAGGTAAATCTTGGGTTTATAATTTATTAATGTATTGGCTACTCAGGCGCACACTTGATATGCTACCCTGGGGCATTCAACATGACGACTGGACCACTACACTGGGAGCTTCTGCAAAGAGCAAGGCATGAAGCACTTAATTAATGGACATTTACATCATCCATTTTTCTCAACTTAGAACTTTATTTTCATCCTATATTTACTGACATTTAATGTCATCCATTTTTGTATGCAGGGCCACTGATAATCAGGTATCTCAATTGCCATTGGAGACATCTCGATAGTATTATTTTTAGGAACCAAATGTTTTAATTTGGCTAATGAGTTATTTGATCTATGACTGCAGTTGTATGTCGCCTCTTGTTCTCCTGCCCGTGATGTTGGTGCTGGATATGTTGCATGGGGTCACTCCACTCTAGTTGGACCTGTAAGTTGCCTATATGAATGAGTGTCTGTCATCAATGCCTTTAGACTACTCATAATCTCATTACAAGCAATTTGTGTGACAGTTTGGAGAAGTCCTGGCAAAAGCAGATGAGAATGAAGCTATAATTGTCTCTGAGATAGACTATTCAAACATTGAACTCAGGAGGTAATGTAAACTAATATTAGAGAATTTCTTGCGGTCATGTGTCTTTGCGGGTCTCGTGATGGATATATTATTGGACTTCTGCAGGACAAATCTTCCCTTGGAGAAGCAGAGGCGGGGTGACCTCTACCAGTTGATAGATGTTCAAAGAGCAAGTGGCAATTGAGACTGAAATAGTCAAAAGTTATTGGGTAGGCGTCAAGGCACTTCCAACCCTTTGAACAGAAAATAATAATTGTCTTGTGCTGTTTGAGATGTTGTAAACCGAGTTCATGATATTATACATTACAAATTTACAATATGAATGCAATCTTGCATGAAAGAATTAGAAGCTATTGGTTGCAATCTTCCAATCCGTTCACAGGGAAGGCTTGTTCACAGTTCACGATATTGGTTTCATCCGGATTGCCTTGTCTCATCCTAGAAATTCACACGCGTACTTTAGTCCCCCTAAGATCTAAACAGTTCACAGCATTTTATTTTTTTATTTTTGGATACTTAGCGTGTGCTTGAATTTAGTTTCAGTATAGAATGTCATTCCTAAAAAGATGGTGAATAGCTTATTGGCTTACAATTGTGTTCTAAATGGAGCTTAGTATTTTTTTGAGAGGTTCAAAATTATCTTTGATTTTGATCCATTGGTGTGCAGAGACAAAGAAAAAACAGGATGATGAGAGTGAGGATGAAAGACATTCACTCCAAAAATATGATCAACACTTCGGGAAATATGATTTTTTGTGCAGAAATTGGTTACTGAATATTATCAAAGTGAAAAAATGTTTTATCCAAAGGCTCTCCCTCCAACAACGACCCCAAAGAAAGATGCAGGGAACAAGGAATCACTGGTGGCCGTGGCTATAGATAAAGATAAAGGGAGCCAACACGCTTTAAAATGGGCAGTTGAGAATCTGCTTCAGAAAGGCCAGCCACTCTTGCTGATTCATGTCAAGACTAAGTCCTCTGGTTCAGCACCTCAATCTGTCCTTGGCCTCAGTAAGTTTCCATACTTGTCCCTTTTTTAAAGAAAATGCCAGCCTACGTTATATTAATTCCGTCGTCTTTCTGATGGTAGGGATGAACCAAGTCTGGGATGAAGGAATGGATGATCAACAAACTCGGGAAATATTTCTTCCATTTCGATGTTTTTGCACTCGAAAAGACGTAAGACCCAAAAACTCCATATTTACCTAACAACAATTTTATCATAGATGTGACAATATTTTCACATTTCAGATACAATGCAAAGATATTCTGCTGGAGGACCCTGACATAATTCGAGCCATAAGTCATTACGTTAATCTTGCAGCTATTGATAATTTAGTTATTGGCGCATCACCAAAATCCGGATTCCTAAGGTCAGGACATCTTACTCTCTTCTCCGTCCGAATGCCATCAGAAATACTAAACAATTTTAAAAAACATCCCATGCCTAATATTTTCTGCTGTTCCATTTTCTTGCAGACGATTTCGAGATAAGGATATTCCAGGCAACATATCTAAAGCTGTGCCTGATTTTTGTAACGTTTATGTCATCCATAAGGGTAAAATGTCGTCTATGCGATCAGCTTCGCGTCCTGCTCCAGCAGTGTCTCTTCTGCGGCAACAGCTTATGAATCAGCCTCATAATACCACTTCTGATCAACAATTCCCCACATCCACCCCTGCGAAAAGTAAAGGTTAGTAATTATTTTTTCTCTACTCGAATTCCCTCGAGTTGCATCTGTTAAAAATATCAGAATCACATTATGTATGTTATCCATGGATTATTCATTTAGGAAGTGAACAATGTACATTGGACCCGTCACGCAAATCGGGGGAGGATTCAGACATTTTCAGGTGAAACTATGTTTAAAAGTTAAGGTAAATCTAAGGGAGGAAATACTGACAGGAACTTATTTGAAGTGCAGGTCACCATTTACTCGAAAAGGGTATGATGCAAAAATGCATGAGGAAATACCTCCACAAGATTCGGATATATCGTTTGTCAGCTCCGGAAGGCCAAGTGTAGATCGCATTTTCCCTTCTTATTATGACACAATAGATATTGGGAAGAGTCCTAGAATGTCGAATGTATCAGACGCAGACTATCGGAGTTATGAGATGCCAAATTCAACTAGGATGTCAATGGATGTGAGCTCTGGTATGGACTTGTCATCTGCTCTTCAAGCGAATGATGGACATTCTTATACATCTCAAACCGTAAGCGACAGAATGGCCTTGCTGACACGATCCAGATTCATTTCCTTCAGAAGAAAAACATTGTACTTACAAAATTTATTCGCAGGATGATCTGGAAGCTGAAATGAGGAGGCTGAAGCTTGAACTGAGACAGACGATGAATATGTACAGCACGGCCTGCAAAGAAGCATTTTCCGCGAAGCAGAAGGTATATCCAAAAATTCCAGTAAATACCGAACCTTAGATCCTTATCATTTGTACAATGCTTATATGTTAAATCATCTTGAAGGCTGTTGAACTTCAACGATGGAAAATGGAAGAGGAGAAAAGGCTAGAAGAGGCGCGTATGGCTGAGGAATCTGCAATGGCTATAATCGAAAAAGAGAGAGCCAAGTCCAAAGCAGCCATTGAGCACGCTGAGGCAGCTCAACGAATAGCAGAACTCGAAGCACAAAAGAGGATCAATGCTGAAATGAAAGCTTTGAGAGAATCACAAGAGAAGAAGAAGGCTTTGAATGCTTTAGCTCAGTCAGATGTCAGATACAGACGTTATACGATCGAGGATATCGAAGCAGCCACTGAGTTCTTCAATGCTTCGCGTAAAATTGGAGAAGGTGGATATGGGCCTGTATATAAAGGTTACCTTGATCACACTCTAGTTGCCATTAAAGTACTACGCCCGGACGCAGCCCACGGAAGGTCCCAGTTCCAACAAGAGGTACTTCATTTTCCAAAGTTGTACATACCTTGTGATTTTGGAGCCAAAATATAAACTTTCGAATAACTTCGCAGGTGGAGGTGTTGAGTTGCATCAGGCATCCGAACATGGTTTTACTTCTCGGAGCGTGTCCAGAGTACGGATGCTTAGTGTACGAATACATGGCTAATGGAAGCTTGGAAGATTGCCTAGTCAAACGACGAAACAAGGCTCCTTTGTCGTGGCAGGCCAGGTTCCGAATTGCAGCTGAAATAGGAACTGGCTTGTTGTTCCTCCACCAGACCAAGCCAGAGCCCCGTGTTCACCGTGATCTCAAGCCTGGAAATATTTTGCTTGATCAGAATTACGTAAGCAAGATAAGTGACGTAGGTCTGGCAAGGCTGGTGCCACCTTCAGTTGCAGATACAGTGACACAATATAGAATGACTGCCACTGCAGGGACATTTTGCTACATTGATCCTGAGTATCAGCAGACAGGAATGTTGGGGATCAAATCGGATATTTACTCACTTGGAATTATGCTTCTTCAGATTGTTACGGCTAAACCTCCAATGGGTTTATCTCACCATGTCAGAAAAGCGATAGAAAAAGGAACATTTGCTGATATGTTGGATCCGGCAATTTCAGACTGGCCAGTGGAGGAAGCATTGAGCTTCTAAAATGGCTTTAAAGTGTGCTGAGTTGAGAAGAAAGGACAGGCCGGATCTTGGGAAAGTGGTGCTGCCGGAGTTGAACAGATTGCGCGCACTGGCTGATCAGGATCAGCTGGAAACTGATGATAGCAGTGGAACTGGAACATACTCTTCAACTAGTTACAGTCGTAGTTCGTGCCAAGTAAGCTCAAGTACTCTTTAGTTCTACATGTAGGGTGATATTTTGAATTGACACTGGTGGCATTACTGCGCAGGAGGTGATCAGCTGTCCGCAAACACCAACTGAAGCAAGCTCTGCTACCCTTACGAGCAATGCATAGAAACTAGCATCCGAAACTGATATTTCCGGATGAAAAGTAGAGCATGGTATGAGGTATATTCAACTTACCAATAGTTCCGACTCCTGTATTTGTAACCAGTTATATGCAGATGATAAAGAGAGTGCAAATCAGTGTAAATATGGAAATGAGACTTCAATGGTTTTCACATTTATTATGTCAGAAATACAGCCTATTCAAGAGGCTTATGTGTTATCAGGAAAATCAGCAGAACATAATAAAAGAGTGCTTCAAAGAGATCCACTTTGGAACTTGATGAATTGACGGAAACTCATTACTCTTCTTGATCAGTGCGGGTAACTACAAGAAAAAAATCAAATTAGGCCCATTTCAACCAAGCGTAGAACCAAAAAATAAACATACAGAACAAAAAGAGCAAAACATAATGTATCACATAAGCAATCAAGCATATAATATATCACATAGAGCAGTCAAGCTTCCAAAATACGGAAGACTTGCATTAACAAATAGAACTCGACTACACCAGAACAGTTTCAAAGCAAAAATACTCAAAATATTTACCTAGTAATTTTTACACAAAAAATCAGCATTGAAGCGAACAAAGATAACACTTTTCATAACATAAACATTTCCCTAAATATATGAAATAAACCTTGATCGATCAGAAAACTAAGAAATATAAAACTGAAGCAACTAGCATTCAACCACTCATCCTCCAGCATTGCATACAAAATCATAGAGGTATCCGCAGCATCAAATCAACACCTTTCTAAACAATAAACATTTCTCAAATCCAAAAAAGTATCATTTTCAACTAAATATTACAGTAACTCACTACCCCTCAACCGAACCTAGAGTTTTTAACTCCAGCTCCAGCCTCACTGTATATCATCAAAATCCAATCAAGACGAAACATCTCACTTAAGCTAGACGATCATCAGAATAAAATGAATCTAATTTTCAAACAATTGTAACCCTAATCATAAGATTCATTCAACCAATCCACAAAATCAAACAATTCGAAATCGTCAGCATCAATCGTGGTGATCGAAATTCGATTTCAATGGAAAAAATAGAGAAAGGTGAAACCTGGCTTCTCAGGTTTGCCATCGGCCCATTTGGAGATGACGAAATGGACTTTCTCGCGATCCAACGCAGCAGATCTGTGTGGCTCCTTGAGACAATTCCTCAATAGATTCGCACACAAGTTAGAGTAGGTGATGTACGTCATCCCAGCCGATCTCCAGTGCGGCACTGCTCCGGTAATCTTCGACGCCATCTCAATTTCAATCAAACCCTCTCCGTCTCACCAACTGCGTCTCTCCATGTCAACCCCCTCCCTTATTGGGCCGATATTGGGTTTCAATTTACCTAGAACACGACGTGGCCCAGTTTTCATTGATTGAAATAATGCGAAAACAAGTTTAGGTGATTTCATTGGGCCAATGCCTATGGGCGGTTTTCGATTTCAACATGTTGGTAAAATGTTGACAAGTAAAATAATTGAGACTAAATGCTGAGATATGTTTGCTGAGGAAATTCTCCCAAAAATGAAATCAGAGTAAGAGATCAAGTTATTTTTGAGTCTGCTTAGAATGAGACCTTTAGACCCTTTCGATTTTTTCGCGATGTTTTGTGATTCAAGAAAATGCTGCGCCATTTGATTCTTTCTTTGAAAATAACTCGTTTACGAGCTTTACCACTCCATGCATAGGTGCGTCATTCTGCACATAGTTGAAAAAGAGGTTTAGTGTAAAAATCGTGTACCGATATGTCCTAACTGGTTATTGAGGAACATGTCATATAATAACACGCATTCAGGAAAATCAGTAAAATCACGCATGATGATGTAAAAAATGCATCACTTACCAGATATAAAATGTCGAAAGCTTCACGATAACCATCAAGGGACTTCTCAACATTATCATTCCTACAATTACGACAGATCGGAATAAAGAGTTACTACGGATTAAAGAATTGCATCTAATATCAGGAGGTTAAGAATTATTGAAGACTTACAAAAATCCGACGGATATTCTGGTGTCATAATTTAAGCCATCAGACATCCTCAAATCTCCTATATGATCACCAAGAAGTAGCACATTGGTACAATTTTTCAATAAGGCAGTGTCGTTGATAGTTCCGTCAACATCTCCAAGTTCATCATGAAGAGGCGCAGCCATATCAAGTGCATGCTCGTTCTTGTTGAGTACATGAATGATCTTCCCTACACAGGAACAATAACAAAAATTCACCTTAAATATGTTAAAAAATTAGTTGAAAAGTCATTTGGTGAGGTTAGCCACTTTGAGCTTGTTTGTTCTAAATTTTTCTAATAGACAAAGTTTGATGTACAGATATAATAGAACGACGTCATCACTAGATACCTTTGAAAGCAACTAGCTTTCCATCCTCGAAGACCATACGGTTTGATACAATTCTGACATTCTTAAAGGGTCTATGGATTTTCTGCCTGAGCACCTAAAGCAAACGCAGCAACTCCGTAACAAATACAAAATTAATCCTTACTTATTTTGGTGACTAAACAAATTTTATCCTGGGTAGAAATAAGTAGAATACTGCTGACCTCCTCTATGATATCAGCAAGCCCAGCGGAAAATATCAGAACGGGAACATTCTTCTCCTGTAAAAAATATTCTAATGTACTTATTTCAGCGACGATACAGTTTCAGTCTGGCAAAGTGAAGTCTGATAAACTCAGAAAGTATAAAGTAAATACACCTGTAGTCCATGACTCCTCGCGGGAAAAAAATGCCACAAAGATAGATTAAGATAAACAACTGAAAAATAGGTAATCACCTCCAAGCATTCGAGAAGTTCAACAACACCATCTCTAAAAGCAATTGTAGATTCCGCTACTGACATCTTAATTGCATCAAATGATAGGCCACCTTCGATAAGGAGGCCATGGGTTTTCCCCCACCTACACCAACAAATAGTTAACTTCACAAAAGGCAAGTTACCAAACTCTGCGCAGGCTATATTCAAATATTTTATCAAAGTATAAATTAGCACTAAATAACAGGGTTTACGACTCATCATGGCGATTATTGTTATCCCAAGTAATTAATGACATTATACAGTATGCACACCATTCTTCCATGAGCTTTGTTTTCTCTTCAATGGGTATTGTCGGTGAGAATTCCAGGGGATGGTAATACTCATATAGTGCCTGCCTCTTTGCATCAAATTCAGGATTTCCTTGTTGTAACAGACCGTGGCTGCCTAAAAACATCAATAACCTATTTGTCTATATTCCAAGCTTATCCTTACGAATTGAAAAAACTAAAATCAGAAATAAAAAAGCCTAAAGATAAGCTAACACATACATACTTTGCCCACGGCGACCATCCACCCAGTACTTTGTCAATGTAGCATCAAAGTCAGCTATCACCTGGCCATTGATTGCGTCATTTCAACATATTTAAAACACTAAATCAATTTAACTGAATGCATTTGTGCAAGAACTAACATTTGATTTGCAAAAACCAAATTCCGTCTAATACCCACTATTTCTAACTCACTAATTTCACAGTAAAATGTGTTCTTTATGGATTATATTCACATCAAAAATTTGATAGGCAAATGAAACCAACCTGAAGCTTTGCAGGACCAGCAGCTTTGATTGCAGCCACTTTACTCTCCAACGCATCCTTGTCCGCCACCACCATGTCTCCAGCCTTTCCTGAGTGGAACCTCTCCATTTTGCAACGACTTGAATAACTCTCACGACTACAACAATACCGTGAAACCCAGTGTCAAAACACTCAAACGAGGATCAGAAAAATTAAATGAAAAAATCGAAAAAATAAAAATCAATGTGGCGAGGGTGGGGACAACCTTAGTGACAAGAGAATCGGAATCCGGTGAGGAATCGAACTGGTGGTGAGGCGAAAGGGCAGCCTCATTATAGAGACTCGGAGCGAGCAATTGAGGTAGGTTGAAGGAGGGTCGGAATGTTATTTTGGATATCAAAGGGGTGGGGTTTGTAATTATTATATTTTCAATTCGGTAACCAAACGTATGATACAAGCTTTGTGTCAACACAACATCAACATACCATTTTCACCGTCATCGCCAAGACATTTGATACGCGACAAAAAGCTCCGACCTCTCTCTAGATATCCTACGACCGACTGTCCCTGCTGTCACCGTCATCTTCTCCGTTTCTGCGCTTTGCAGGACGGTCGTACCTGGTGGTTAGGCGGTACGGTGGCTTTTGTGCGAGGGTGATGCGAGGGGTCCGTGTGTCTTTCCGTCGCTTTCCCTCCGGTGGTCATGACGGCTGGTTCACTCACTCAATTCTTCACCGCCGTCGTCCTTCAACTGGGGTGGTCGTCCTGTCGTTCATTGTAAGGGTGGTTGCGCCAGCCCTTCTCGTTTCTGCTGTGGTTTGTCCGGCGTCTGTACAGTGTTCCGTCGGCTGCTGCGGCTGTTTAATTTGGTCTCCGTTGTCAGGCGGTCCTTTGGTTGCGCCTTTTGTGTTGTTAGGCGACGGTGATGCTGCTGTTCTGTTGCTGTTGTTGACCGGTTGTTTGGTCCGCTGTGCGGCAGTAGCTGCCAACATAGGTGGCTGCTGTTTCGCTTTTTTGTAGTGGTGGCGACGTCATCTGCTGTCAACTACTGTTTTTTTTGTTGGTCTCTTTTCGTAGCGGTGGGGGCGCCAGTCTCTGCTTCTGCGTGCTTTGCCGTGGTGACCAATCTTGCCGCGTCTCTGTTTTGTACCTCCACGGGGCTGCTTCTGTTGTGGTCAGCTGTGGAAGTCTTCAGTTCTTGCCGCGCCTCTGTTCGGCGTGGTTTTCCTCCTCGGGTTTTCGGCGGTGCAGCCTTTCCACCAGTGCAGCTGCTCTGTCGGCGGCTTGGTCGTTGCAGCCGACTTCGTTTGCTTCGCCATCTGCTGCTTCCACGTGTCGTCCTCTCTTGCTGGCACGTCTCACTCTGCGCTGCGTCCTCACTTTCTGATGTGCGCTGTCCCCTTAGTTCTTATCAGAAACCACTTGGTGGTCTATCTTTGGGCCACTACTTATTTTAGCTAGTTAGTGTGAAGCTTTGATGTTCAAGAAGGACAAACGCAGATTTGGGCCTGACTGTTATTTTATATGGACTGGTATTTCGTTGGGCCTAATGGTGCTCGGATCAGCTCTAGTCCCGTTCACCTACAATTAGTTCTTGATCTGTTCTCATCCGAGATTATCTTTCTGGATGTTCACAGTGGTTATTATTTTATTATCATCGCGGTTTCGGAAGCGAGTGATCATGGACGTACTTCACTTTTCCAGTTTATTTGTTCGCTTATTATTTGGTACTGAGGCGAAGTACCTCGTTCACTTTAAGCTTTGATTATTTTTATTTTGTGCTCGAGGTCTCCATTCGCTGGTCGTTTGGAATTAAGTCCTCTTTTATGTACCTTCTGAGTCTTTAGACTCTTTTAATCAAAAAAAAAAAAAAAAAAAAACACAACATCAACATGTTTTAATCAAAAAAAAACACAACATCAACATGTCCCTGAACAGACTAATAAAAACGTACAACCATATGAGAAAGTGATGGAGCGTAATTATACGGTTCATTACACTTTTAATTCTGTATGTTTCTGTATCTTTTGTGTAAGAAATATTACGTTTTGGTAGTGTTTTGTTACACAGGTGGTTTAGGAGCATTTATGGAAGAAACACACAATTTCGGCTATTTTAGAGCACAAAGCATGGCTGGCCGAGTACAAGGGCTAAAGTTCGTGAATTGCTGAGTAACAAGGGCTGATTTCCAAGGCTAAGAGAGGCAGCAACAAGGTTTCTAAAGTCCAAAGGGCAAGTTTCCAAAACTGGGCAGCAAGTTACTAAAACTGGATTTATCCGAGTTTCCTAGTTTCGGCTAGGAAATCCTGGTTGTTTCCGAAACTGTGCAAGGCTGATTTCTAAGACTGAATAGGAGCTTTCTAATTCTAAACCAAGTAGAAATCCAGCCTGGGCCACACTACATCCACACGCCAAAGCCCATGACCGGATTTAGAAACAAGCGTGCATAACAAGCAATTCTAGGGCTGCTAGAAGTTGTGCATATAAATACAAGCCTAGGGCAGATCGAGGGAGCAAACACGCATTCCATTCAGTAACTCAGCAGCGTTCTGCCCTCCAGCATCCAGCAATCTTCCCCTTCGGTTTCCTTACCTTTTTCTTGTCATGAACTCCTTGTCTGTTACCGTTTTCTTTACTACTATGTCTAGCTAAAAACCTTTAAGTCGGTGAATGAAGCTACACGTTTGAGACTATTGAAAAGCGCTTTGTGTTTATTTAATTCCTCTTGTTCGCATACTTCATTGCATGCTCTATTATTTGTCTAGCGTAACTTAGCGGTGAAACTAGTCGATTAATATTGTGTAATACTTTAAGTGCTTAACTTGTGAATCAAACTTAGCGGTGGCGTTTGCATGATAATTACTTAGGTGAAGACTAAATCTATTTGAGACTCTAGCGGGTAATAATAGAGAGCCCCCAGTCCGTATATCTTTAGCGAGAATACGTGATTAGAACTCTAGGAATTGCTTAACCATAATTCGTCTAGTCAATGATAACACATGTGTAGTGGATTTCGTTGACTTGCTTTCTCTTATTTGTCTACCCTTAGTTTTACATTCAGCGTTTTATATTCTGCGTTTTATTACTTGCATATTTACTTTTCTCGCAAAAAAACCAAAACAACCGAAAAAACCCCAATTCGTACTTTTATTTCTTAAGATCAAAACTCGAAGTAAATCCCTTAGTCTTTGTGTTCGACCCTGCTTATCACTACTAAGTAGGTTAATAAATATAACTTTGCAACACTCAACGACGTGTTGTCAGAAAGGTAATACATTAGTGAGTACAAACTTTCGACTGTAACTTACAATGGAGTTTTTTACTTGACTGCTACTAGTAACTAGTAAGTAATAACCATGCGCAATTTCATCTCTTTCAATGTTTCGAGTAATGAGATAGTTTAAAGCTATGCGAGTCATTTGTGTGCCACTGAACCATCGTTTGCATGGGGTTCAGCCTGAGTAATGCCAGTATGCGCTGAGTCTGTCATTTGTATCCATGCTGTTGAAGATCTATGCGTTGAAGTACCTTGATTAGAGCCATTGTTAGTTCTTGATGTAGTTGCTGATTTTAGGCCTGCTCTAGTTTTGGCTACATTCGCCCAGTGAATAAGGCCTGCTTGAATATGTTCTTCAAATATTGCTTTCTTGTAACGAGATCCCATCTTCTCACAAAAACACAAATTTATGAGTACAAAATCATCAATCAATATTTTTGCAACGTCAGTAATTATTCGACCTACCTGTGTAACAATTGCATACAGCGGGAGTGTGCTGTAACTGCATAGTACTTGGACGAAAACCCTAAGAAAATCAACAATAAGCCATTATCTTGTCAACTGTCACGGACTTGACACAACGGTGTTAACACAAATATTTTGGCTTTTCGAAGGTAAATTATTTTGAGAATGCAACTGTACCCTATGAGTAGCCTTGGGACAGTGTAGCCAATTCGGTCCATAATGCAAGACTTCCAGCCAAAAGTGACCTGAAATAGAAAACAAAAATCATGCTTCTGATTTGGTCCGTCTAATAAGGGAACAGTTTGTTTCACTCAGGGAAATACCCAGATCCAGAAGAGAAATGCCATCTCGAAAGCATTTTGGAAAAGGATGAAGTGAATCAAGTACAAGACGATGCGAGGTCGGTGGAACCAAAAATGATCATCAGAAGGCTCGACTATTATCTCACCAACCACAGCTACGTGTTTCTCAGCAACTTCGTGTGCCAGCTGGGTAATTACATGCTCCAGTTTTGTACCAACAGCTAGTAGAAGCTACATTTATATTAAAATTGAAGTAAGCATTGTATATAGTTCAACAAGATTATAATCATCGAATAGTACTCACGATGAACGGAATGAATGATATCCAGAAGTAAGTGTGCCAACCTATAACAAAACATGTACTTTACTTACATTAGATCGATTCAGTATAACAAGGAAATTTCTCGTAAGAAAATCGATATAATAGTGCTGCCAATAGAGAGTTCACTTACCGCTGATATTAAGCAACAAAAAGATTACCACAAATACCCAGAGATGCCAGCTGCAGCAAAGTGTCGAGTCAGCAATTAAAACATAAAATTAAAGCGTAGTTTTTTGGCCAAGTATGACTGACCTGATTCCAACGACTCTCTTAAAATCGTCTTCAAGGGCACGAATCATGTATTTGTGAAAGTTAAAAGTTGGATTTCCCTTGCAATGCATCTGTATGAAACAAAACCAGGACAAATGAAAACATCCGAGAATGAGAAACTAAAAAAAGCAACACGAGAACATATATATCCACTCCACTTACCATGATGAAACCGTGCCGTAAGGTCATGTAGTCTGACTTGGTTACAGATGAACAAAATTGCTTTAAGAACGATTCCTACATAAACATTGTTAAATCAGAGAGGAACTTGACTAGTTATCGATAAAGACAACTTTTTTGAGTGAATGAGACGAACTTGTATATTTTTCACTGGATTAGTAGGAACGGAATGAGTATCTTTAAAAGCCAGTGAACTTAGAAATCAAACTCACAAGTCAAGCCGAAGTAGAATGACTTACCACCCAACCAATAATTTTAAGATGTTTACCAATGCCATAGAAACGACCACGGATGAAGTCATGTCGATGAACATGCGTCACAGGTGGTTTCATAACTGCAACATCAAAATCAAGAAAAATTATATATATTAATTCTTTAACACCAGGAAACGAAAGACACCAAATACTATATAAATGTCCATTCAGCAAGCTGAAAGTGATATATCAACAAAAAGGGAAAGGAGAAAAATGATAAAGTACGTTGTTCAGTCTCATTCTCATTAGAAGCAGAATCCTCCCACTTCTTCCATTGTTTAATCTGCATCAGAAGGTCCAAAACACCTCGGAAGCTATAAACACCATCCGAAAATTAAAATTATAAAAAGTCAAACTGAGTGAATCCAGGATATACCTTCACCCCACCAAATAGTATTGTAAGCACACAAAATGTCACATGCACGATAGCTAAAACAAAGATAAAAATGTGCAGGTGATGCAGCGCCTCATGCGACATCAATGGGACCTTGTCCTGCAATGCAAAGTCACAAAACTGAACTGATTACTCAAAATCCTACCACAACCAACAAACTCAACAGAATTTTATACTACATAAACCCTCCCAAAGCACAAATCTCTAAATAAATCAAAACAACAACGTTTTAACGAGCTAAACACCTAAAAATGTGAATGAACCTTTTCCCCTAATTTTCCAGATTTCTCAATCCAAAAAACACGTAGAGGGCATGCAAATACACACAATCGAAATATCCAACCTGCAACTTGTTTCAAGCATTCTGATTCCATTTACTGTTTCAGCACTGATTTGTTTCCTTGAACATTATAATAGGAAATATTCTTTCCAAAAAACAAACTTGCAAAAAAATTAATAACATAAAATAAAAAGATAAATAAATCAACAACCTTCTTGAAACAATAATCAGATGTCTTCTCAGACAACAACCTTCTTCCAAAACCAGACAACCTCGTCCAGTCCTTTACATGCTTAACCTCATGCTCAGACTTCTCCTCCAGCGCACAAGGAAGCATATGCTTCACAAGGTCCGGATCAACACAAATCCTCTCAATAGCATTCTGAAACACAGTCATCAACAAAGATATAAACCCTAACAGCATCAACTCTTCCTTAACTTTCAGCAAAGCCTCAAACAAGGGTTTTTGGTTCTTCTTCTTCAACTTCTTCCCAATGTAATGAATCGACCGCTCCATAATAAGAGATATTGCTACGATGACTGCGCAGACTAGCGCAACCACCCACGTCGGAGTTCGGTCAAAATCCGGTAGTTTTGGGTTATCGTCATCTCCGCCACCGCCCATTTTAGTTGCCAAGTTCGAATTTTTTTGCTACAACGTCTAGAAATTCGATCAAGCAATGAAATGGGGTTGTTAAGGGAGACTGACTATTTGTTGTCACAGAGGGTCAACTAACTGTAGACATCGTAAACAACAGGGACTGCTTTGTAATTTAAAATATTTAAAAATATTACTAATCAGTCGCTATATTTTGTGGTGATTTTGGACAGATTGTAATTTTGGGTTTCTGACTAGTTTGGATACTTTGACAATTTAGGTGACTTTTTAGATTCTGTGTGTTGAAAACGTGTTGCTGGGAAATGAATTTGTGCTAATTTTGTGTCTGATTTATTTTGCATACTAAAAATAGTGGAGAACAATTGAAGATGAGGAATGAACGGTTCATATATTCAATTGAAACAAATTTAATATTGTTTTTGATAATCAACAATATTATATATTTGATTTTTTCAATTTATTTCCAAAATAATTTCAATATGTATCGTGAAATTAGTCAAATTTAAAGATTAGAATGATTTACTTTTATCTCATAAAAATTAAATATCTCTATTAATTCTAACATTACAACACAAAATCCCATCTAAATGCGTTCATCACTATTTACAAATGAATTTTTAAATGATGCCAGGAATATCAAAAGTTAGCATTGAGGC